>CM052200.1:4615954-4754747 GCA_028455805.1 Lasioglossum figueresi
ACATAATCTAAAACGTTGCAATACCGATGATACTGCCTGACAAATTTTCAGTTGTATCTATTACAGAGCAAGCTCTTTTTATACGTTCTTGCATATCAACTGTGGTTGTTGGTTTTTCGCGGTACACTTGTTCATTCAATTTTCCCCACAAATAAAAATCTAGCGGTGTCAGGTTTGGGGAACGTGCTGGCCATTTATTACTTCCTGATCGACCAATCCAACGACCTTCAAATGTCCTGTTCGGTAATTCTGTAACATTTCGAGGTGAACGAGCAGGACATCCGTCTTGTTGGAACCACATGGACTGTCGCATGTCCAGTGAAATGTCCTCTAACAATTCTGGCAAAACGTCTTTTAAGATTCTCTCGTATTTATGACTATTTAGCGTGCCATCAATGAAATATGGACCAATTATTTTATTACGAAGAAGGCCGCACCAGATGTTGACAGACCAAGGTCTCTGCTCGTCCACTTCTCGTAGCCATCGTGGATTATCTACCGACCAGTAATGCATGTTGCGACAGTTAACTTGCCCGTGGTTTGTAAATGTGGCCTCATCCGTAAACAAAATTTTATTCAAGAACATTTGATCGTCTTGCAGTTTCCGTAGGCCCCATTCGCAAAACTGTAAACGTTTTTGAAAATCATTTTCACTTAATTGTTGATGCAGCGAAATGTGGAATGGGTGAAATTTGTTAACTTTAAGTATTCGCAAAATACTTCGTTGACCGATGCCACTCTCGCGTTCAAGTTGCCTCGTACCAACATGTGGATTTTGTATTACACTTGCTACAATGTTTATCGTGTTTCCATCATCGGTTGGTTTTTTGGCTCGAATGCGTTTTTTCTTATTCACATTTCCAGTTTCTCGAAACTTTTTTAAAATGTTTGCAAAGACAGAAAGCGAAGGACTATTACGATCGGTAAATCTTTCACCATACACGCGTACCGCTTTTCTCATAATTCTATGACATTCGCCATAAACGATAACCATTTCCACTTTCTCTGCTATCGTGTAACGCATTCTTGAAAATTAAACACTCGGATTGAATATTTCGAAGCCGTACTCTGGTCGGTAGTCAAACTACTAATAACATTTCTGGATACAGGTAAGCATACGATGCGATGGTACGTTTATTTATGTTCTGCGACCCTTACCAATACTTAGAAGAGCAGTACGCCAACAACCAGAGAAGACACAAAAGTATTTGAAGAGTGCTTTGAGACATTTTATTTTCTATTGCAGTTGACCTTGCGTGACCTTGAATGACCTTCGTAATAGGTCATTGTATTCGTCTTGAAATACACTATCGGAATGTAAATAAAAAACCATACCGTTCCATTTAAAAAAACAGAGTTGACCTTCGTGCCTCCTTGACGTCTCCACCTATAAAAAAATTAATGACATCTGGTTACGAGCCCCTCGATATCAAGTAAGTTTGGTCTGATCCTTTTTTTTCTATCTTCAAAAGCAAGCGATTTATTCAGGTGACCTGTTTTAGGTGCCGCACCCTGTATATGTACCTCCTGCAGCTTGAAACGAACGAAGACAATTTTTATTTTGTAGACTGGGACTCTGTATTATCGCGAAAGCGGGTCGGGCCTGGTCAAGCCGGATCGATTTAAAAAGTTTGGCACCTTCTTAACGCTGGCCAAATTTACGCCCGACTCTAAATCTCCGGGCTGAGCAGCGGCGCAACTCCATCGACTTTAGTGGCTGACCCGGGCGACGTTAATGGTTCGTAAATTAAAAGGCGGGCCCGTTTCGGGCCCGTGCAACGCGCGCTGCAAAGAAAGAAGACGTTCCACGGAGCCGGTCGCAGAAAACTCGCCGCGCGGATACATTGTTGCCCGGTTTTTATATCGTGGAATCCGCTGTCGGTGAAAGGATATACGAGATTGCGCGCACGCTCGTTCTCTCCGCGGATCTCGCCGTGGGTCCCGTGCAAAACAGAAAATGATACACGACCGTAAATTTCTGCGCCGGTAATTATTTCCCCGAGCGGGCACTCCGCCTTGCAAAATTCGTGCTCGCCACGTGGCCTCCGCGAACGCGCCACCAATAATTATTCGCGTCCTTTCCTGGACGCGGTTTTTGTGGAAATATGTTACATATATTTTAAGATTGCTTCTCTTTGCTCGATTCCACTTCTACTTTCTTTAACTTTAAAAGAATACGGTTTATTTAACTTCGTGGCCGTCTGTAATTCTTCGACGTTGCGTCTTCGCAATTATCGAGAGGTAATTTGAGAGAATGATCTCTCCGGATCGATAAATTCTTCGTCTTTCGAGGTACCAGCGAAATGAACGCTCGGTCTCGGTAGCGGCGCGCTTATGGCAGAAGCTCGTAAATCACCGCGAGCTGTGCGTGTTCACGCCCTTCAAACGAGACGATCGAAAACTCGATCGAGCTTATCCGATAGCGGTAATCGAGCATCCAAGCGTCCAGCAGCACACCAACAGCAGCATCAGCATCGGCAGAAGCAGCAGCACGTGAGCTGACCGTCCCACGAGCACCAAACAAAACGAGCACGTTGCCCGGCTCTCTTCGTGCGTATATGCACGCGCGCACACGTCCCCGCGGGTTACAGCTGCATGCAACCGCGATGTTGCTCGAAAATTAATGCGGTATAAATCAGAAGCAACACGCTTGCGACATACCTCGAAACATCTGCATCTCATGACGGCCGAACGATAAAACCCTGCGAACGATGGGCGACCTGGAATTCCGGATCTATGATCCAGAACGATTTGGAAAAGACGAGGAATCGAGAAATTCTGGATCCAAGCAGAAATACGATCTATCCAAAACGCACGCTAGAGTTATGCGAACCACAGCGAATTAATAAATAAATCGCGTTTCAATCACTTCCAAACAACAATCTGTATTTCGGTAAATTCATCCGATACGTTTAGAGAGAACGAGTGGCACGATTTCGACGAGCCATTCGTTCAGGAATGACAGAATAAATTGCTGAACAATACTGTCACTGACACGAAAGTGTCATAGCGAAGAACGTGTTAACACGTTCGCTACCAGCATTCGTTCCGCTGCTTACCTTCAGTGGTGAATTGATTTAATATGTGCGACGTACCAGCTTCATGAAATATTAAACACAATTTAGTAGAGGGAAGTCATGAATAGACTGCGGATTTTATGCATTTATGACAACATTTGCTGTTACGATTGGCGGTAATGTAAAACGGTAGAAAGATTGAAAGAATCGAGGATCACCTCTCTCTGCAACGAGCATCCCTTAAAATCAATTATTTCTATTTCGAGGCATTTTTGTGTCTGCTGATTCGATCGATAGAGTATCGAGCTTCGAAAGGGTTGTGTGACGGAAAAAGACGGTTTCGCGAACGACTCCTCGGCCAGGTGGTCTTTTCATAACCGTGCGCGACGAAAGTGTCGTCGCAGCAACGCGTGTTTCAGCGAGCGGTGGTCCGCAAGTCTTGCATTTGAATATGTAATGGCCGTGGTCGACAAGGATTGCACGTGGCGAGTGCAATTTTGACCATTATCCTGATCCATGAATGTTTGATGCTCGCGTGGGGCGCAAACCCGCCGTCCACCGCAAGGCGTACGCGGTAGCAAAACTCTCTTAGTTTCTTTTATAAAAACACCTAATATCCCTCCGCTCGATCGATAGCCGCGACGTGTGCGTCTGGAATGGTTTCTTTCGTTCGATACAGAAAACTTTGTGTCGTCTGCCGGGTGCAGACCACGTAACAGGTAAACGACGAGTGCGTGTATACCGTGAATTATCGATTCCGCAGCGTCACATGTAGCGCATACGCACTTGTAAATAACACGGTTCAAGCTTAATAACAGACAACCTTGCGAATTTTTTCTAACGCGCGACTTTCGTATTTTAGATGCGTAAACCTTTGCTACCCACCGGATGTTAGGGTAGCCGCAAATTGAGTACGCCGTTTTTTATATTGGAGAATTGCAACACCTTTCGATAGCATTCAATTCTAGAATTTTCTTTTACTACTTTGTTGGTTCTCGTCGCGCCGACTACAATGCAACTTGTGCGATATTAAATGTAACTGCACAGGATCGTATAAGAAAGATAGCGAAACACCTAAAATTATATTTTGTGCACCGATGTTAGCTGCTAATTTTGTATCTAAGATCGCTTTCTCTATATAGAAATTCATTCAAGATTCTGATACATGATCCACTTGTTGGTATAAAATATTCTTAATATTTAAAAAGAATCCCCATAAACGAAGGATTAGGAATTTGCTGAGGTACTCTAAATAATTGGTGCTTACTATCGTAAAAGGAAAAAAGCCGGTTCGCGGCAAGGTGTTGTTCGTAAGAGGCTTCCTACCCTTCGACACTTTACGCAGCAGTTACTGGCATAGCAACTTTGCGGGTATCGATGATGACTAAGGAAAACGAGAAGACGCGTAAAATCCGAGTTTACGTAAATGCTAATTTCTGAAGACTAAATAGAAAATGTACGCAGCGGAAGGACCGATGAAAACTCGATAAAGATTTATTCCATATTACGATCATATTGTCCAGTTCGAATGGACCACTGTGTACATATACGATTTAGGCCTAAATAGCTTGTTTCGCGAACTCGATCATCGATGTCCATTATCACGACCGCTTAATTGACGTTTACCTAACCGTTGACCGTACCAGCGTTCTAAAAATAACTTTTATGAATATGCTAATGCTCCCATCATCGAGTAACACGCATCTGTTTTATCTACTCCTCCGAGTATCCGGTAGTAAACACGCTCGTGCCTGCCGATATCGTGAATTTCATCGGCCGCTTCAAGAATCCAGTGAAACCTGTCCCCGAATGCGAAATTAATTAAATTAAACCGTACCGTTCGCGACGGTAGAGTATTTCCGAGGCTGGTGTAGGCCTGTGTACCGACTCTTAGACCGACTGTTGCACTCTCGTTGTGCAATAACCAACACGTGCCGTGTCTTAAATATAGCTCAAACGGTGTTTCCGTCTCTTTCCATGGCCGGCCTCTCTCTCGCTCTTTCTCTCTCGCACTCGCAAAGTCCACGGTTCTGATCAAAGGGAGACACGGTCCTAAAGTACGATAACAAACGCGTTGTTGTCGTCGGGGCTTCCGCGGATATTTACTAATTGGAATCCGCATTATTTCCAGCCCGGTGCAACAAGATTCACGCGACCCTTTGCCCTCTGCCCGGAACTCATTTTGGACTAGCTACTCGGTCGCAGTCGGAAAATGCCTGGCCAAAAACCAAAATATTAGGACGATAAATATGCTATTTTCATTCATATTTTTTTATCCAAATTTATAAGCAAGATTTTCTAACAGATTGAATTTTGTGTTTGTAGAAAATGTATTGAACAAACGATACCTTTTCAGTTTTTGTGTAGCGAACGAATTTTTTTAAAGGATTTTTATTAGAACACTTTTATACTCGAATAGATTCAACTATAACGGTACGAATAAAATGTGCGAGATAACGAAAAAGGTATCGTAAAATGTTTGGAGCATATTGTTTCGGAAAAGAATTCGCAAATTCGCGTCCTGACTCATGCCCGACACGCCCAGAGGAACATAATCCGTGACGACCGTATATATCCCGTTGCATCGCAAGCCGTGGCTTGGCAAGCGACATTCATTTATTTCGGACGCCAACGTTACATCCATCGGAACAATTAACCGGTGTACGCAGATTGCGTGGGCGACACGTGCGTTGCTCGCTGTGACATCTTCCTGCATCGTGACAGCAGATAAGAGCCAGCACAAAAAACGTCTTGTCGCCTCAATAAGAATCGTACATGAGAACGCGCGGCCTAAATAATTTATTCGGAGAAAGACGTTAACACTTCGATCGGCAGACGTGTCATACTATTTAAGACTCTAACGGGGTACAGCTTCCACCCACACCGAATCTGTTTACTCAAATATTTGTAGATGCTCGTTTCAATATCCACGAGACTACGCAAATTATAAAAATACGAGCATTCGCAATTTCTTAACAAAATTACGGAACGAATCCGAGTTCCAATCAAACATCAGATATTAGTATTGACGTCTGTTAAAAACACGGCATAGTAATCAAATAGAAAATCCTTCCTTGATTGAATCATTTCAATAGATCCAATATCCTTTTGATATTCCTATTATTAAACCTGCTATAAAATCCGTAGAGCATTAATAACTTCGAGAGACCAGACTCGGCAAATCATTGAATCACAGTTCGGAAAAATGTTTATTATCGAAATTAAAATCTTGCTTCCCTTTTTCTCAGATATTTAGAGAATCAAAGAAGACTGAAGGCAGTGTGCTTTCCACGAATCGACGAACACTCGGGCAACGATCGTTTATATTCAGCCCCATGATCGCGTCGACTCGCAATTAAACAAGCCGAGCGGGATATTAGAGCGGATATCGTAAAAAGACGAGAATTCGTTTATTGCCTCGGAGCACGTGCAATAAAAAAAAAGACGTGACAAAGCCGACGTGTCCGAGCGAGACACGCCTGAAACAGGAATCCCGATTGGAAACGTTGGGCCACTTTTAACATTTCAGATTTGCCGGTTTCGACGACGGTCGTTCGTCGTGAATAAACCACCGCGGAGCCTCGCCCACCGCCAAAGATTCGCATTAAAAAATTAAAGACCGGGTTAAAAATACATTACACCGAGGGAGAGAACGATTGAAGCTTTCCATCGACTCCGCGTGTTCGATCTTTATTCGCGCTGTGTTAAGAGTTTGGAAGGATCGCTATCCACGCCCGTACGTTCGACCAATTAAATCTCCGCCTCTCCTGGACACGTACACAACATTCGCGAGTGGACGTCGTCGACGCGAACGATTTTCAGTGTGCACGATCGTCAGGGAACTCGAACAATTTTCGTGACAGGCAGAATTCTTTCGGTCGTCTTCCATCGCTTATGAAACTGGAGTGCACTTTAGATCTCTTCTTTGTAAAAGCAGGTTGTGTGTAACTCTACAAGAAAATTTGCGCATTCCTCTGAGCATTGAAGCATCGTTTGGCTTCGGAGTTTCCTCGATCGTCTTTCCGGCTCGCGTCGGACAATAGAATTTCATTGTCCGCGATAAAACTCGAGCGGCGTGCGCGCCGGTCTCGAATATGAAAATCACGTGGGCGCCGATAACGTTCGAGTAACGCAACATTAAACGTTATTTGTGTCGGTTCTATACTGTGTACGTTCTAAAGTGCACCATAAATATCGATATTACTCGGCGCTATGTCGCCGGGGAAGTCAATAAAAATTGCCTTTCGTCACAAATGAACGTTTATCGGTCGTATATCTTCGGCAACCGGTGGGGATACTCAACAACCGTGAATGCCCCCGGAATAAATTCCGTTAAAGGGTGGAGACGGCCTTAACGACCGTGAGCCGGGACGTATCTGCTCGCGGATTTCTACGCGGAGACATTATTTTGCTCGTCTCGCGAATCTTTTGTTCGTTTCTGTTTTTTTCCCGAGGACATCGAAGCCTCTGGACGCGAGGCACATGGTTCCTCGGCGCGCTACGGCGCGTGAAAAATGAAAGAACACCGTGCCACGATTCATCAACCGCGTACCGGGCCCCAGTCCTCGTGAAAGTGATGCATGCCCCGTCAAAGACGATACGGTGGATACCATTTGTTCCCCGGCTCAAATGCACCCTGGTAATATACCTAATTTCCATTCGTTTGTATCAACGATCTCTTTTGGCTCCGAACGATCCGCTTGACCACACCGTGACTCTGAGCTTGTCTTTCCTCCGATGTGTTCTTAACGAAGTCGTTCGATGCATTTTTGTTCAAGAACTTGATCTCGTGCGTAATTAACGCTAAACCTACCGAGCCTTACAAGTAGCCGGTGCATGCTGCCTTACAGAAATAACAAGACTAAATTTATATAACCTTTGTGTAAATATATTGATTTAATCATCTACCACGAAAGCATCTTTGTAATTTCAATTATTGTGAATATAAAAAATCTGAAACCAGTCATTTAACTGGTGGTGGTAGGTTTAGCGTTGAGCTTTCCTTCTGTTCCTCCTATACGACACGTCTTTGGGATCAGTCCGTGCGTATATAACATTTTCCGAGGTTACTTCCACGTCACTCGATGCGCTCAAACTTTTCTGATCATTATCGCCAGGGTCAAGATCGCATTTCGCTGGTCCACGCGGAACCGAGGAAGCGAGATCTCGCCGAAGACCGCGGAGCTGTGCGAAAACAGCGTGCGACGCATCTATCGTGGAAGGTCACGAGAACCGATAAACCGTGGCACGCGGTGTTATGCGTGCCACGATGCAAATGCGTTTAGCGCCATAAGCGTATCTGGCTGTTCGTAAACGAACGGAGACGGTCCGAGGCAAAGGGGGACGCGGATTGAATTCGAAAAGCGGGTTCCGCGAGGGGTTGCCGTGCATGCTAAACACTCGCGAGAGACCCTTGCAGTATTATTAATGCGTCTGGCGAGTGCAACCGGTGATGCGCGCCCGTCCGATGGCCTCTTTTAAATTCGGTTCGACGCTAAATATGCTGATCCGTCGCTGCAGGTGGCGGTGCAGTTCAAGAGCGTAATTTTGTAGGACCTCGTTTGGAAATTTTTCTAAAAGAAAAATAAAACGATTGTTTTGCGTAGAGCTTTTAAAACATGATCTTTTGAAATCGAAATACTTAAAATTGTAAATTCGTAGAAATTTAAAGAAATCCTGTGCATACATATGTTTAAAGACGTGCACTTTAAGCGCATGCGAAAAAGAAAAATGAATGTTTCTAGACCAGAAGATCCTCTTAACGGTGGACGAGGTCCGAGATCTTACAGTGGAACGCGACCATGAGGCCGACGACCGATTTTCACGGGAGAACCGATAGGGGCACACGTGCTGGCGGAACAAGTTCCTTCAGGGGGAATTTTTTCTCAGTCCCCGAGGCCCAGGCCCAAACCTGAGCCCGAACCCGGACCCGGGACCAAGGACCAAGGCTTGAACGCGCCCGATCGCCGATTCGTCGCACTTGCGAAAAGAACGCGCATATTTATCGACGTCGTTAATAATGCGCCGCCGGGAAAGGGCCCCAGGAATTCCGGGCCCTACCCCACGGCCACGATTTGCTTCGATCTTTGTCAACGATTGTCGAACACGCGTTCCGCCCGAATTAAGCGATCCCGATCGAACCGCTGATCTATGGCAACGCTGCTCCAAAATTAAATTTCTTTAACGGTACAAACATGTAACTAACAGTAAAGAAATTTGATGATTCCTTTTTATCCAATGCGACTCGCAGACATCGCGCAACATCGTTCCATTAAATTCGAAAAAGTGCAGCGTTTCCAATTAAAATTTCTGCGTTAACCTCAAGATTTACATCGTCACGATGACGTGGAAACGATCGAGAAGCATGCCGGCCCATTCAGAATCCCGAAAACCCGAAAAAGCTCATCAGCAATTACAAACACGTAATCGGTGTCGTTTACACGAGGTGCGATGTGTGCCTGAATTCCGCGGATCGGCGTTAAACATCACCGATTCGGGAAATGAGTTTACTCTGTACTGCTGAAAAATGGGTGGCCCGAGTCCATCGAGGCGCACTGCCGGAAGAAGAGTCAAATCCTCTCGCAGGTGTACGCAACGAAAATTTCTTTTTCATAAATCGTCCCCGGAGTTCGGCGCGACAACGCGCAATTAAATAAATACATGCGAGATAAACTTGTTTACTTCCCCCTCGCTGAAGAATGTTTATTCCAAGGAGGTCGAGGTGCAAGCTCCGCGAAATTCACGGCTCTCCGGTCGCTGTATACCGGTTTGTCGAGTTTTTCCCTCGGCGACGTTAATTTCTCAGTTTTAATCCTCGCCTCTACTTCCGAAATGAACCATCGGTGTATCTAAACGTCCGTGCTTCGGATAACGAACGCCCGGCTGCGGACCCAGAGCCGCGCATAAATTCGCTTTATCGGCGAATGTACGCTGATACACATACTTCGCGGCTGCACGCCGAAACAAGATGCCAAAAAAGCTGGCGTTAAGTGCACTAAACCGTACGTTAAACAGTGCGGAGCTAAACCGAGCGTGCAACGGCGGCGCAGCCAACGGTGCAGCGTATCGATTCGTGTAGCTACGAAATTACCAATTGAACGAACTTTTCTTACGACAATTTCGATTTTGCATAAAATGCCGCAGTCTAAATATTATAATGCCGTAGAAGGGTACACCTCATCTTGTACAATCCTTTATAAATTCATGCGTTTAAAACCGAGTTGCGAGAATGACAAATATACCTTCGAAAGACGTATCCACGGTATTAGAAAGGAGAATTCAAGAACTATCTGCAGAAGGCGACCCTAAAACCGTCGTTTATTGCGGACCCCCAGCAAAGGGCAGGTCCTTTTTCGTCCCACGGCGGTTTTCAATAATCCGTGCATAAATTCTGCGCGAAATCGTCATCGCGATAAAACGACTACGCATCGGATGTATCCTTTCACCATTGATTATCCTTTTCCACGATATATACGTCCGACTGGTTTACGAAGGCAGCGCCGCGCCGGTACTTTTTCCTCGTGTTTTGCCAGCTGGGCCCGACCCGGCCCGGTCAGGCCCGACTTCGGTCCATCTCTCGGAGTAGCAGAGCAAGAAAAAGTCGAGAGAGAGCCCGGGAGTAGGAGGAACAGAAGGAAGAGGAGGAATAAGAGGAGGGTTAACGCACTCGCCACACCCTGCTTTAAAGATTGTAAACGATTATTAATGCTCCACCATGGCTGACCCGTAACCCACCGCACCGCCGGGTTCCCCAGCCCCTGGTGTCCTTCTCCTTTTTGGTTCCTCCGGTCTCATTCTCCTTTTGGTTCCTCTGGTCCTGTACCACACGTTTCTCCTCTCCTCGCTCTTTCCCACCCTCGAAAATATCTGGCCAGGAATAACCAGACGGAATGGCACACACAGAAGAAATCGAACGGTCCCGAAACCGCTCTCGGCCGCAGCCCCGTCCCTTTTATCCGGACTTTTCTTAATTAGCTCGCCGCATTACGGAGTATACCACGAAAGTTATGCTCCACCGCCATCGGCCAATTTGCGTAACACGCTGTACCGACTGCATTAAAGGTGTCGAGCGTAGCCAAATTAAATCAGGAGACGCTATACGACCCCCGCGCTCGGATAAACTCGAACGAAACGCTGAGAATTGAGGCGGCTTTTAGCCCGCCCGTCTCTTTCGGATTCTTTCGATGCTGCGCGAAATTCGATCTCCCGCATTTATTGTAAAAATCACTCGAACTGGTTTAGTCCCAGCCTTGGAGTGCGGACCATCGAAAAATAAGCTTTTTCCACAGTGTGCTGAAACTTCGAAATTATTACCAACCGAGACCACAATCGCGAGAAAAACGAATTAATTTCACAAGTATCTGATGTATGCAATCGGTACAAGACAAGCTCATCTACCCGTATAAAATGAAAATAATTCCTTAAAGTATGTATCCTATTCTAAACATCCGACTGGAATATTTACAACCGACGTGCTCAATTGATCAGTTTTTGTCGTGCGGAAATAAGGAATAAAGATTCGAGTATCGTTGTTTCACAGCGATCATTATGCTATAAATTGAAAGAGACTGGCGAGAGATGTTGGTTTTATCCCGTAATCATCTTACCGGAAGAGATTGATGTGTTTTACCCTCATAATAATATTCACACGAAGCTGCAGTTTCTAAGTGAAATGGACGATGAATATTCATACCCCGTTCCCCTTTTCAATGGAAAACCCACTAATGATCCGTCTCGCGGAGACAACCATGCCGAATCTGGCCAATTTCGTCGAGCGTTTCTCGCGAAGGGCGCAGACGTTTATGTTTTTCAGAGAACATTAGCGGAGGGAATCAACGATAAAGATAAAAATCGCGTTTCAAGCGAATTCATTACCTCCGTTGGACTTGGCGAGTATACTTAACACGCGAAGAAATTATTGCTTTTCACGTTACTGCGATCGAGATGTCTGAATTTCTTATACCCCTAAAATTGACACTGACAATGAGTAACACGAATAGAATTAAAGATTAGAGAAAGAATAAAATCTGTTCGGTCCATTCTGTGCCATATAAATTCCTCTAAAACTTGTCCATGTAAATTTTAATCTCAATTGGCCATTCTGTGCTGAACAAACACGAACTTCTGCCGAAACCGGTTTTACAAAATTAAAGTTCCGATTAAACCGAACCTTCCGAAGTACAGAAATTCGAACTGCACTTCATTTACTTCAAAGGACTGCGTGGATTTCGGTGTAGCCGTTTTATCGGAACGGTTACGGGCGACGGGCACCGAATATAACCGCGAAGCCACGTTACGAAAACAAATTGTCCGGGTCGGCAGAAGTTTGCAATACTTTCGGTAGTCCTTGTTTATCGATATTTACGAGACAGTTTCAGTTCCTCGAATTCGCCATTATCGGGTGTTCCGTTTAAGCCGGGGCCGCTCGATAATCCAATGATCCGCGATATGAAACGATACGACGCGTATAAAGATAACGTCGCCGGTGCACGTCGGCGAAGTGTCGATGTCGCATTATGCAAATTGCACGTGACACGTGCGATATTTCGTGGAAGTTGCGGCACAACCGTGTCCCCGTGATGGACGAAACTTTTGCATGAGATCGGGTCCGGTACCCCGCTCGCCGTATCATAATCGGGGGGCTCCGACCGGCAACGATATCCAAAACCATAAGGCAAAAACGAGGAGAAATCATGTGTAAAAATGTCGTGAAATCTCTTTCGGGCTGCTTCCGACAAATTTCTTTTCCCATCGTAATCTGTTACCCGAAGAAAGAAAAGGGAACACGACGAAGGAAAGAAATCGATTTCCGTTCCTCCTCGGAGGATCCTCGCACGGCAACAAAAAACACGAGGATAACAGTTACATTGCGATAATTAAGTTTCAGCATTTTAGGTCGTCAATTAAAAATTAATTCGTCTATACTCTTCGTAGCTATATGTTCGCTGTTCGAAGATAATAGGCGATAAAACGTTGATTACCGTGCGTTATTGTGCCAGGGCATACAGAATGGACAATCAGAGTTTTACGGTACTTCTAATACGAAAGCATTAAAGAGCCTGCAACAAATGGATACTACATAGATTGCCCGCGGAAGGGTTAACGGCTTTCTTATAAACACAGAATGCTATTCGAACGGAACTATTTCAAATATGTTGGAAACCGCCGGATCGCGTAAAGCGGGCACATTCCCGGTTTTTCCGTTTGCCGTTCGCCTCTAGAAAGGTGGAAGATAATGGCAGGAAAAATGACAACCGTATTCGAATCAGCAGAAATAGATACGATGACTCACCATGAAAACCATGAACCTTGATTGCAGGTTGGCGCTCTCGAAGTAAGTCAGCGTTTCCAGCCACCGTGCTCGCCCGTGTATACGCTGTTCACTTCCTTTCTCCGTTTCGATCCTTTTTCCTGGGGTATTAATTCACTTCACAGCCGAGAAATCGATCGGTTAGTTCACAACGATAATCACAACTCGATCGCACTGTCCGATTCGTCGGTAATACGTGTGCAGAACTATTCCTTTCGGAATCGCGCGGTCACCGGTCCGATTGCGAGCAGCTCGCCAGGCAAACCGATGATTAACAATGATGCGAGGGGGTGATTCAGCGGGGTACAGTGATCCGAGAAAAATAATTGATCGTCCGTTATTGCTTCTCGATTATCTCTAATGTATGTGTCTCTGTGTGTGTGTGTGTTTCGCGTGTGTGTACGTGTGCGTGTGTCTGTCTGTATGTATACGTATGCGGACAACCGTTTGACAAACGGTTTTTCTCCCCGAACAAAAGACTGGTGTATTATATATCGCCTATTTAATGTAACTATCTAAGTAAACTTATCAATTGGCTATCGGTAAGTAGCAACAGATACAGATACTGGCTCTCTACTGGCATCTGATTGGCATACTGGCATGAATACTGGCCCGTTCGGCGTACGTCACCTGCAACATACAAACGTGCGTATCTGCATTAGAAATTAGTCGGTACGATCGCGGGAAACTTAACTAGTAACGGCATGTTTTATCGTGCAGTGGACGAAATTTCTATGTACATAAGAACACCATGATTCACCAAGCGATTAATGTACTTCGTGAAACTTTACTAGTTATACACCTGGGAACTTCGCTGCGATGTCATTACGAAACGATTTGAGTCATCAAACTTCGGGTCTTCTCTTGGGCTGGTCGAGATCAATGTGAAATTTCTATTGGAACATTTCAGAAAGCCAGTGTTATTGCCAGATTGCGGATTGCATCGAATTATGATACCGATATTATCAAATTATTTAAGATTTTTTGTTAAAAACTGTTCTTATGGAAATTTTCTTCGCTGCAGCTTCATGCTAGTTTCTCGGCCCCGTTGAATCTAAGTTCTCGGCCGGCGGGAAAACGGGTTCCAGTTGCGCAGTCGAAAAACCGGCGCCCCGATACCGAGCCGCGCCGATTCAATTAATAGTTACACCCAATTAGGGCTGCTCCGAATCGCAAATTAACGGAACTCGCGTTAACACGATACCGCGAGGGCGATATCATCTAAAAGGAAATTTTCGCGGTAAGCCGCATCGATGAGCGCTCGCGATTTCAATTTGCGCGCCGCGAGCGAACGCCTCGGGAATTTTGCGTCAAGATACTAAAACACTAAAACGAAATACAATAGCAACGGTGTCGTAAACTGTCATTCGTATTTAATATTCACGATTTTAATCGAATACCTTCGGCCAGGGATAGTATAATTTTCTTTACCTCTCAGAACCATTCAATTTTTACGGAAATCCTAATTTTTATGGATGATTATACAAATCCAATATTTGATTTCATCGACTAAAAGTTTTTAACCGTTAATCTTTCTACAAATAGTGACTACCATAAATCCGCAAAGCGCAAATGTCAGCTACACTGTTCCTTGGTTAACAACTATTTTCTCGGGCAAACGTTGGGTACATATAAAATGCAATTATCTCGGAACAATCATAAAGTTTCATAGATTCATAACATAACGCTATTGTGCGGCGACCATAAAATTCGCAATTAACGCAGGAAACGACTTTATTTTATCGCGGTTTCTCGATCGTCGACGGTAAAAGTATACTTCCCGTGAACATCCGCGGCTTAATTGCCACGATTGGAAAGTGGAATGATTTTTTCCGCGGTCGGGAAACGGAAACGCGGATTCGGCAAGTTGTTCTCGATCGGGATCGGAAGATCGTCGGGTCGAGTGGAAAAATACGTAACGGGTGGGACCGTAACAACGAGCAATCGGATAATTTTATTGGGCGCGGTCGAGTTGTTTGTGGGCCGGGCCCTTGACGCACCCGGTCTTTATTTAAATGATTCGATCCGTCACGCCATAATCGATTAACGTTGATAGCCGTGGAAATAGGTACCGGGGCACAACGAGATGCAGAATTTCTAACTACCGCGCCCCTGGGCGAACGCTTCAGCCAATCAGCTGCAAAATGATTTTGTCCATTAATTAACGTTCCTCCGCGCGCATTACACAAGATTGTTATCCGGACCGTTTGCGGGAAAATCTCCTGGTGTTATCTGATCGCTCCCCCGCCTCTCCCGTTATTATTAATACACCGTGTAATTTGCGGAAACACTCTACTCGCTTTCCTACACCCGGTCGCCGAGCGCCGGGCCCCGATACTTTAATTACGAGTTGTTGGGAATGACTTTATCGCTCGGCTAAATAACTCGCGCATTAAAATCCCCAGACACGTCGGGTACACACAATGTTACAAAAGTTGAAACGATCGGCAGAGCTAATTGAAGGGAGCGAGAGAGCACAGATCGTGAATCAGATACCCGATTTTTCAATAAGCCGCCACACGATATCGTGATGTGCTTGTAATATCGGTTAGGTGCACTGCTAACTGATTAGCTTGTACACTCGCGTCCAGAAGTATCAGGATGTCGAATGAATTTAGAGGAGCTGCTGTCTAATCAGTGTTAACAGGCTGACGGATTCGAAAATTTGTAATTTATAATCATTGCAATTAGAAAGATGCGTCCATGAGAAATTATTCAACAAGTAATGATATAATTTTGTAACTTGACAGGATAGACGAAGAAGCATTTAATTTTGTTTAATATCGTAACGGTTAGTTCGAAACAGATATAAATATTTGAACTTTTATGTTGTAACCTACGATCGCCGGTTTACAGCATAAGATAGACGGTGAGAAGCACGCAAAAAATGTGTACGAGGCTAATAGATTAATATTTTAAAGTAGCGTACGATTGTTGGAAGGAAATAGCGAATCGTTTATTGCCAGAATAAAAGATATGTAATCGAATATATCGGGGGGGGGGGGGGGGGGGGGGGGATAGAAAGGCACGATTTCTTAAGTGGAAAAAATTTGCATCGCACTTCCTGATGTTCCAGATTTTTCGATTTAATTTTCTCGTTGCGCGCCTCGGAGTCGTGAACTATTTTTACAAAACGTTTAAAGACCCGTCTAGACCGCAGGCCATTTCCTCCGCGTGCGATCCGTGCACTGAAAACGCAACACAAGGCGGATTGCGTATCATAGGCCGCGCTTTGCGGGGCCCGTTGTCTCGAGGAAACGATCTACGTTAACGGTGAATTCTAGATCCGGCACGCATAATATAGTACAAACAATTCGTACACAGTGTGTGCAAAAACCGCATTGGTATTCGCACTTTCGTTGGTGCACTTTCACGGCGGGCTTGGTAACGGTAGCCCTTGCGCTCCTGCAACCGTAATGCAATTCTCTGCGCGAAGGAGATTTAGACGAGTCTCGAACACAAAATCGGGATACGGTTGTGTCTCGATTTCTGCGAAAACTTTGGATCACGCGTGTCACGTTTGTGTTTGATTACGATAGTTCTGTGGTTGTAAGGAGGAAACGCCCCATGTCACATACTTTTACTTGCAAGATTTTGCCGTTTAAAATTTTTATGCGTATCAATTGAACATAGGACATCGGTTAAATTGCATTATTGTTTTGCGCCTTTAAATAACTATACTCTGAAGCTCAATTAACGTATAAACTCACTCCGAAACGTCAGCTGTTAAGTAATAAATGGATTGCGTGTCTTCATGCAAAATAAAACTTGTCTGCATCGACTGTAAGAAATAGAAACCAAATTGAATGTTATTTCTTCTCTTAACGATTTTAATAGAGGAGAAAACATTTTTATTGGCATTTTCAATTTTTTAAATTTTCCAACAATTTTGAATTTCATCTACTCAATTTTGCTATGAATGCATAAAGATCCGCAATCTAGTAATAACAAATGGAAGCAACGCCATTTCTACACGAAAAACGAAATTACTTTCCGAACGATCTAATATTTTTGAATGTTATTGGCAGTATCAGTTTTTAAGATGCTTCTTTGCAATTGATAAAAAGTGAAAAGAACCGTTCGATTCGATTTCTCCGATAATATATCCGAGCGTTCACCTGAAATCGCTACAAAAGTTAGTCGAGTCGAACTTTTACGGCGTCTCAATGACACACGGAAACGGACAACAGGAACACGGACAAGGGTGCACCATTATAGGAATGTCAGTACCAGTCTATACTGCACTAAAATGCATAGACACTTCCTGGTATGCCGTCGCGCCGTCCGCTCGAGTTTTGTTGAATTTCGCACGTGTAATAGAAGTTCTAATGAAGCGTAATAAAAGTTACAACGAGAGTTCACCGTAGGAAAGTTCCCTGTACAACTGGGTTTGCGCTATACGGCTACCGACTTAGCTCGCGTCGAAGAAATTATGTGCACAGTAGTTGCGTAAGAACGTCCACTTCTTAAATAATCGAATGGCGCTAGTCACGCTTCATACAGATTCCATTTTTTCCCCCGGTGGAATTTCGCAAATCTACCTTTCCGGTTGAGGTAATCGTTCTTCGGTTTATTTTACGCTGAAATTACGCGATACCTCGATCGGTTTTGCAACGGTGATGAATTCTTTCGAAATTCCACCATGGAAATACTTATAAAAGCTTATTCGCAAGTGTCATCCAGTTACTCCAGCGCGTAACTATGGCGAGTCCCTTTTCATAGTTCCGCGGAAAACACGTGGAAAGATCCAGTTTTCATTGATCCAATTTGTCTGATACGTAGGTTATTCACTTTCCGACTGTATTGCCGTCTGAAACGCCGATGCGAATAGTTAGTCTCGACAATTTCTTAATGTTTTTATGTGAAGAAATCTATTTTTATATCGTATACTTCGTAGTCTACCGAGAAGAATATTGAAACACATGAAATTCCAAGGTAAAGGATCAATTGAAAAATCGCTGTCCATTGCACCTCGGAGTTGAAACAATTTCGAAGTTCGAGACAACAAGTCTGAACTAGCTCAAACTGTTCCAAAGTCCGAGATTCCGGCACCAGCAGCCTCCGCTGGAAATAATGAAGCAATCAGACGCGGTGGTAAGTGTTCGAGCTTTAAGCTAATTTTAGAAAACGTCTAACCGCGAGTAGGTATAGAAAACGCATCAACCGTTCATTAATAATACCCGACCCGTATTTCTCCGCGGCCAGATACATATAATGTACATATAAAGAAACGTGCGAAGCGCGAGCGCGCGCGCGCTCGTGTCGAGATTCAGGAGGGAGGCCGATTTATCGATCTATCCGTCGATCGGGACGATCGATCGCTGTCAGCCCGTTTTATCGCGAGACAAACACCCTGACGATGCTGCCGATAAAGGCCGGCCTGAGAGGCGTCGACGGGCATCACCTTATCGATCTCGATCCTAAATCATCGCCGGGGCCGGGGATCTCCGTTTAAAATACGAACCGCGTCCGATGCACCGATCGGAGCTGTCTCCCCGTGGTCACCGCTCCCCGAGTGCAGCCGTTGCACCGCCGTTGCACTCTCCGACTCTTAATTGAAAGGTTACGAAACCTCGCGTTTAACGAATAAACGCGCTGCCTCCTGGCTCCGCCGGCACCTTCTACCGGGTGTCCCTCCTGAACATTTCCAGAAAATCGCAGGAAAGACGTTTCATATGCAGTTCGAGTGCAGTCGAGAGTTGCATTCGCTGCACATCCGAAAGTCCCCGAAGATCCCCGAAAAACTTTGATCCCCGATAGAACCATTTTATGAAGACAAAAGTGCATTTTTCTAACGTTAAATATGCGCTTTGTTGTCCTGAGAAAGATCGTCGGTACCAAAAATATTTCTCAAAGTAATTCTTCTCTGTACAAACGAATATTTTTTCTCATCTGATTTTGACTCAATCTGTGACATCTGAAGTTGAGATAGAGATTGACATCGCGACTTATAAACGACAATGAATGAAATAGAAGATCCGATCGCTCTCAGATACTTCGTTATCGATCACTTTCTGATCGATGGTAATTAGATTGCGGATTGTATGCATTTATGGCTTTAAGAATATCAATATATTATCTTCGAATCGTTATAATTATTAAACAGAAAAAAATTCTATTCAATTACCGTTTCTTATAATTGATAAAGAAAATGTTTTTTTCACGTAAAGATGTACAGGCTAATGGTAATGAACATCTATGTACGGAGCCAGCAGAAATTTCCAACTCACCCTGTATGCGTGCCTCTTTCACGCGAATATGACTGTGCATAATCGCGAGCGCCCAGTGATATATCGAGCGTCTCGTAAAAATCGTCAGCCTGCATTTTCCATAATTTCGCGTTGTGCAACGCGCTGCATCTTTTGTGCGGCCCATTGAATCGAGTCTGATGACTCCGACGTCGATATATTAATTCTCCCGCGGAGATTTGTGAAATGTTACGGAAAGTGGAATGGGTAGAGGCTGACTAGACATCAATATTGCGTTTCCGTGTAATAAGCAGCACATTAGCGTCATTACTTCAGTCAGCTGGATGATTATTGCTTTATCGCGGGTCTCTCAAAATAGTGTACAATCTGGCAGAGTGTCCATTACTGGTTATTCAGGATTAGAATATTGACGCGAGCGTCTACTGGAAACTATTATTCAAATGCTCGCCGCGAATCGCATAATCGAACAGAAGTATTCAGACGTTATTGGGCGTGGAAACGGATTAATGCAATCCCTTTTTGTGCGGTACTGTTAGCGAATACATTATTCATTTCGCTTTTAGAAAATTGTGTTATCTGATATTTCAATTACTGCAAAAAATAATAGGATACGTCCTGTCTACAGCAATTTTACTGCCCTGCGCCTGCGAATAATTTTTAATAAATACAACAATCGTTCCATCACTTGATTCTGATGCTTAGCTCTCGCTACACAATTTCAATCCACAAGTTACAAGATAAGTATGATAAAAATAATTCCCATCCGCAAAGGGTTAAATAACACAATTAACAGTGTGTATAAAAATACTGGCTTAACTACAGCTACTGTAACCTACACCGAATTAATCATTTGTCCTGAAACCTCAAGAACTTTCTCCGATACCACATAAACTAATCGAACTATACTCCCAATTGCCATTCGATTCGGACACACCGAAGTTGTCGCCAGGTTATCTAACTTGGTTAACCAATTCACACTGTATTCATCGAAAATTGCCACGATTTTTATAGCTGTGTGTACGAATAACTGACCGAAGATTTGTTAGCTAAACAAGAGATTGCCGTTTATAACAAATGGACAGACAGTCGAGAACGCAGGGCTCGCTTCGAATGAAAAAGTTTGCGGTATCGAACTGCTGGAACATTCGAGCGGAGAAAAAGTGGACAAATGGTTCGGACTCGGGCGGAATCGAGTCTCGGGCTGGCTCTCGGGCTGGCTCTCGGTCTTCGGGCCATAGTATACGCGCCTCTATAGCTTTATGAATGGAGCAGCACGCGTGTGCGACGACTGGAACAGTTCGAGCCGGCAGCGAAAGTGACCTGCTCCTAAGCTGTACCTGTTCCGACGCACGGCACGGCACGATGGCGTGGCATGGCCACGCCGAGGCGGCGCGGTACGCGCGCACACGCGCCACAGGCGCAACAACCGCCTCGGATAATTGCACCGAACCGGAGCTCGCGCGAGCGCGAGCGCACCGCTGTTGCACCGAGATGCAAGTGTGAAATTCACCGCGGGGTGCCATGAATGGTAATCCCAGGGCCACGGTTTGCGCAATTCGCACCTTTAGGACCGTGCCCAGGGCCGCGAAAAATGTCCGCGGCCCGTGAGAAGCGCGAATTCCGACGGAATTGTGGAATCGATGCAAATTGCAATGTCCATATGGAAGAGGAAACACGATAATGTGCTGACTGCAAAAAGTCCTTTCTCGCTCGAACGATTTTAGAAACTTGCGAATACGGTGGCCAGTCCAGCAAATGAACCAAGTGAATGAACATTATTCGTGTTAAACGAAAAAATAAGATTTATGATGCAATAGATTAACAGCAGGACATACATTATCATCCTGTATCCACAAAATGATGGAAGGAGCAAGGGATGGCATCCGGAGCTCTCATGAGTTTCACTCGAGCGTTTCCCAATTCTATATGGAACTTCGAGGTCGTAAAGAACGTAATTACGAAAGTAATTTCGAGGCTATTCTATGCTGTTTAAGCGTAATCGTATTCGTCGGCTCCAATAACGAGTAGAAAGTTTATGAATATTAACGTTAATAAGGAACGAGAGGAAGAGGGACAATTGGGGAACGAAACGCCAACTTTCGCGAGATTTAATTAATATCGCGTTGATATTTTGTTTAGCAAAACGATTTCTTTGACTCTAGAAGAACAATTCAAAGTTCCCGCATTTTATGGATAAAGCGATTATCCGAATTCCCGGTGGAATTCCCAAAAATCATCGTCAGACGGTCGGTATCGCGACGATACGTTCGATCATCAGCGCGTAACGTTACTTCGCGGAATTTGCATAGAAAAATGATTAAGAGCTCGTCGACACGCGACGTAGATACGGTTACAAACGGATTGTGAGTTTTCCAGCAGGTTTGACGTAGAACCCATAAAGACACGTTCCATATTTCCCTTCCAGTCTCTCTTTCTCTCTCTCTCTCTCTCTCTCTCTCTCTCTCTCTCTCTCTCTCTCTCTCTCTCTCTCTCTCTCTCTCTCTCTCTCGCTCGGTACATTAACATTACCGTGGCTAGTGACATGTCGAAATAGATATCTGCATGGAACTCGGCCAGTCGTACTACCGGTGCAAATAATTGTGTTATACGGGGACAAGGCAGATAACGATCAGCCGCAGATCGCTGGTATCCGCGTGTGAACGAAAGCACATGTACCATTGCCAGGACATTACCTTATCTGGCCTTCTCTCCTTTCGCCTTGAAGACTACCGTAGTAGTCCGCTCGTATAGATATCCGCGACCAGACAAATGCCAGAGTAGCCGTGTGTAGAAGCCCGTATCGCCGGACCAGCGAGTAAAACGCTCACGCGGGGACCAGATACGAAAACACACGAGCGCGTCGCGTCGCTAATTGCCGCGACCGATTACTTCAACAATCTGCGATGCACACAATAATCCACGTGACGCCATTATCAAACCGCGGACACGACCAACGACAAAAGCTAAAGCGAGCGCCGCGGGATAGCTCCTCGATATGGAATTCGCGGCAGACTGCCGTTATCGCTGATAACGAGGCGCAAACACACTGCAACGGACCGACGATTGCTAAATCGGAGTCAGTTAAAATTAGACGAGGCAGCCGCGTGCATCGCCGGGAAAAATTTTTACAAAAGAACGCACCAAAAGCGATTTTTGTATTACATTCATCGAAACGTTGTTATAATTTATGATGACTAGACTATCGAATAGGCTGTCCATCTTTATGCACGATCTAAATTTTCTGCAGCAATTGCAAGAAACACGAGCCATTGCGAAACATAGGTTGAGAATGTGACAATATTCTTAACACGTTCGCTACGAGCAATTGCTTCGGCTACAGGTCTGATAGTTATAACTAGCCTGCGGGTCTTTGTACAGAGTGAGCATTGTCTGCATCGATTGCAAGAAACGGGAGTTGCCGCAAAATTGATTTGTTCTTTTAATAATTGCAACGATGTACCAGTAATATTAAATTTTTTATAAATGCCACATTATTTAACGAAGCATTGAATCCTCGCCTCGAATTTTAGAGGCCGTTTCCATCGTTTCTAAATCATCGATGGCCAACGAAAAAAGTAAGCGTCGACAATTTTTGCGAGAACCGCTTTCTACGAGCGTTTCGTCGAAATGTTCGGAAGGCAACCTTCTAAACGGCGTTTCGTGTCATTAATCACGGTTTCTCTTTGGCTGAAATCCGAGGGATCTATCCTTGCTCCTCCGATTCAATTGATCGATCCACGACAGAGCGACGGCGACGTTCGGATACCCGGTGCCGTCGATGAATCCATCAACGTCGTTCATTCTCACGCGAGCCCGTTACTCTAACAATCTTCTTTTTTATCGTAATTAACCCTATCGGACGACGGCCAAATGATACCCGTTTTCTTTCGCCTATCGCCGACGCCGTTAATTAAACTAATTGCGGCCCCGCGCGACTAACCGCCGACTCATCATCGTCTTAGAAAGTATAGTCGATATTTTATTACGGATACCAATTACATTAACGCATTATGTTCGCCGGGATGCCTGCAATTAAAACGTATGTGCAAATGAACCTCTCCTCGGGAACCATTTCGGCTCACCTGAAATCGCAATCACCGTGTCCTGACCCGGCAATAGATTAATTACACCGTGTCTATGAAAGACGCGCTGCGATGACTCGCTGTTTACCGAGCTACCATTCATTCCGCGTTTTAACACTGATTTTATATACTACTTCTGAGGTTGGTTCGATCCTCTATCTCTTCAGACTTTCAACGAAGAATGAACACTTTTATACATAAGATTTGTTCGTCGTTTGTAGCTCGCGGTTTACGTCGCAACCAGAGAAGTAATAAACATTTCATCAACGAACGAAATTATGTAATTCCACATTTTACTGTTACATTTCTGTTTGACTAGTGAAACGGGGGTAGTCATGTTCGTGTCCGCTAACCAGTTTCCTGAAAATCGAGGGTCTAGCATCTAATTGGTACCACGGTAGCGTATAACCATGGAACACTATATACACGCGAAACGTCCGCTTTGCATGAAACGGTCATAACGTTAGAACAACCTTACGCCGTGCGCATTAATAAGAGCCGACAGCGCGCGGTGTGCATTGACATTAATTTGAAATCTGTTCCAGCAAGATCTTATCGATTTATTTCGAAAGCGAATCGTGCTTTAGCATACGGGCGAACTTGGCGTCGATTCGACGCGGGTACGCAAGCACGTACGGCAACGCAGGTCTGCATTTATGGCTGCGATCGTGTACGTTTGCGTGAATTTGAAAACGTGACGGATAGCGTCCTGCGCAGAAGCAAATGATCGCGAAATTGCAATCGAGAAAATTCTTGGCACAACCGTGAATTGGACCAATTAAACTCTACGCATCTGAAAACTCTGAGGTTCTATGTTAGGGGAGAAACTCAACAGATGCTAAAACTAGAGACTAGAGAGAATCAAAGGATCTTCTAGGCTGAGGGACTTTTCTGGGCTAAGGGACTCTTCTGAGCTAAGGAACTCTTCTGAAGTAAAAAACTCTTCTGGGCTAAGGGACTCTTCTGGACCTAGAAATTCTTTTGAGCCAATGAACTTCTCAGAGCTACTGGACTTTTCTCGGCTGAGGGACTCTTCTGAACCTAGAGACTTGCCCAAACTTGGTTCCTCGACAGCGGATTGTTGCTTCGGCCCGAGTCCTGTCCTTAATTGGTTCGAATTTGACTCTCGCAATTTTCGCCATTAATTCGTTTACTATGATCGGTATTTTCCACGATTGTTCCTCAGTTTATCGCGTGTATACAGCGAAGTGTGAAGAACTCGCGAAGAAGCGTACAAGGAACAATTCGCGATTATCTCCAGTGTGAATATACGGTCGAACAATGCTAAAGCAAACGAGGCCGCCATAGCAACGGAATCGCGCGACACATAATAAAATTAAATAAATGCCTCATTTACCCGTGCGAGCGCCCGTTAATGGCTCGCGAGCGCGATCTCTAATACGCGTCTCGTTATGACGCGTTAATAGAAATGCATCGAGCCACGGATGCACACCGTGTCTCGCATATAGATACACGCACGTTTCCGACGCGACTATATAGAACGTAGATCAGCGTACACCGCAAAAGAAATTCTCATTCTGTCACGCCGTTGATGTGGATCACGTACGTACGTGTACCTCATACCTCTCCCCCGTATCAGATTTTATCGTCCCACGTGAAAGAATGAAAATTAACGAGCTGATTTAGGTCCCGGATTACTGCATATTGTGTCGGGAGGTTTCTGCACACGAAACCCGGCGAGCTCTGCGGAAAACGTATGCGTCTACGGTTACATATTACCTCGATGTAAGTCAACGCTATCTGTCTGCCTTAACTTCCCGACCCGGCGATAATCTTCGCTACCAAAAACAAAACGTTGACACCAACGTCGGATACGCTCGATAACGACGATTAACCCTTAACTAGGGTTTGGGTCGGTGTTGCGCAATTAGATGTGTTTCGGACGTTCGATAACGCTGATTAACCCTTAACGCATCGCGGTCCGATATGTCTCTTCTCTTTAACCCCTTGCCGTATTTTAACGTGTCACACTCGTCACGAAGATTTCAATCAAAGTCTAACGAATACGAATGTTACGCGTTTCTTGTTAAATGAAATAAAATTTGACTCTCCCTTGTAATCTGTACAAAACCGAGTGGAGTCGATGGCAGCGATCGCGCTAGGTCATCCCGACAAACACGCATCGGACAAACGAACGGTCCGCCTGCCCCGCGCGTCCTTCCTCGAAACGGTGCGTGGTCGAGCGCGACCACGATGTTTGTATTTTGTATGTCGATCGCCGAGGACACGAAACAATGCGAGCCAAATCAAGACCATTCGATGCGAAGAGAAAAAAGGCCCTTACATGTTTTCCTCGACGCCAGCGCGAGTCGATATCGACACAGAACCAACCTGAGCATCAACGCGAGCGCACCGAGATCGAGAACCTGTACACTCGCGACAAATTTCAAATAAACGTGTGTGGACAACCGACCCATCTCTTTCCCATCCATCTCTTTCCCCATCTCGAAAGTTTCGATCGCGAACTTAATTTAAGCAATATTTAAGCATTAAAATAAAGAGTATTCATGCAATAAATATTAATTTTCTTTCTCCTTCTACGACATTTTTTGGGGATGAGTCACTGTAACCGTGAAGAAAATGATACGGCAAGGGGTTAACTGTCGAACTTGCTACCAAACGATATAGTCGTGAATGGAGAAATAGTTATAATGATCGAATGAAAATTCGGATCGCAGTTCGTCCGTCGCGACTCGCGTTCGAAATTTGATCGCGCATTGTCCGCTTATTATGCGAAACGAGGGAGAGGCGTAACACTTATATGCAAGATCGGTCCCGGACCGTATTAGAAAGCACGCTTTCCTTTTAAAAATCGCCGGCGCACCGAGGAACTCGCCAATTTTTCCCGATAGAGTGAAAGGAACACGGGCCCGGCGGCGCGGCCCGGCGAGAGCGATCAGTTTTCGCGGGATAAACGAATCCGTAATAGCCCTTTGTTAAGTCAAAGCCAACCGTCTCATTAAACGTAAGCCGGGGCTGTTTAACTGCAACCTGCCGGCTAGGCAGCAGCAGCAGCCGCTTTGACGTTGCAGTATCAATTATGACGGGACGTACATCAATTGAGACGAAACGGTCCCGGCTCGTTTTTATCGAGTTTCTCATTATCGACAGCTACTTGCTTCGATACTCTCCTCTTCTCGACTACCGTCGTCAGCGTCGTCAGCGTCGTCAGCGTCGTCGTCGTCGTCGTCGGCCACAGTTCGCGGGGCATTCGTTTTATTTCACCGTCGCGCCAACCTATTGACGTTTTTACCAAGACTCCGACTTCTCTCCGCATTGGTTCCGCCGCCGTCGTGGAACGTTCTTGCAAACTTCGGGTTCGAGCCACGGGTCGTTTAGAAAAAAAGAACACTTGCGTGCACTGATAACTGCACGCATGCCTGCGAACCGACTGCCGTATGATTAATGACGCTGTGACTGCGGTGCTATGATTGAGCCAGCTTTTCGAGTTTATATAACTTCACCGGTATAATACATGTGTATATACACGTACATGGTGTTCTGTTTAAATCCCCCAAACACTTCATTCGTTCGCGAAAAGTATTTTATAAATAATTTATATGGTATTGCATGGGGAGAGAATTCTACAGATGTTGCTCTTTCAAGTAACCATTGCATCGTGCAGCTCGCGAGTAACTACGTTCAGCCTTCGAATGTCCTTGAATGACCTTGAACCTTGAAAGTGAAGGTCAAACTTTAAATTTGAAAAACTGTGAGCATCTGTAGATTCATAGGAAATGTTGTTCAATAGCACAAAGAACATTCGTACGCCTCGAGAAAGATATTTGAATGGTCACGCTTGAATGAGACACTCTGTATGTTCACTTCCAACTGCGAATGATTTCATTCTAATGCACATTGTACTGCAGACATCGATCAAGCGATTGAACGAATCGATCGAACGAATAAAAAAAAGACTACTCGAATAATTATATAATGCATGTTCTAATTCTATACATACTAGACTTTATCTTGGAAGTGACCTAGCTCCGTATGTTATCTGACTACCATATACTCCGTCGTTCGTATGCTGGCCGAAGTAATTAACGCGATTTATCTGGCTCAATCATTCTAAAGGGCGATTGATATGTCTTCGGGGTCATTGTCTTGTAGAAAAAAGAAAGACACTGATTAGATAGTTCATAATTTACATTTTCCTCGAGTCATTATTTTTCTGGATTACACTTCGAAAATTTTTTAAAAATGATAAACCTTTCGAAATGAAGTTTTGAAGAGTTCTTATTTTGCACAAAGATCCGCAGTCTATTAATATCGGTATAATAATATTATGTAGAGTACGTCTATACT
This sequence comes from Lasioglossum figueresi, assembly GCA_028455805.1. NCBI lineage: Eukaryota > Metazoa > Arthropoda > Insecta > Hymenoptera > Halictidae > Lasioglossum > Lasioglossum figueresi. The sequence continues at coordinate 4,643,901 of CM052200.1, forward strand.
ATTCTATCAATTTTCATCGAATTTCCGACCGTTTACCCGAACAGTTTCAGAAAAAGGACTAATCTGGTGCGGATCTCGTCCGCGAACGGAAATGAAAGGTTCTCCGAGGACTTTTTCGTTCTTGTTCGCATTTGTTTCGCCACTGTTCGCCAAGAAATCCCGGACTTATCGTATTATCTCAATAATCCTCGGCTCGAAAGCCCGCCGGGGACGATAACGAAACAACAACGGCCGGGCGAAACTAGCGCCCAGGGCTCGTTCCAGAGGAAAAGCAATAACAGCGACGCCTCGCGTCTTTTATTGCACCGCACTAAAACGGACTGTTCGCACGCATTCGCTGCGCCTGGGCCAGTAATGATGCTCGTGGTCTACAACTATAACGCGATGACGTGTAAATGGCAATCAGCGTACAATGCCCGGCGGACCGATTCCTGTTAGTTTTATCTGTTCGACGGGCGAGAACCCGCTGGAACCGCGGGGTGTAGCGCAGGTGAGCGTAATTCGATATGTTATTACACGTTAGTCACAGTAATTTCCAGCTACACGGCTGCTCGTTACTTCCTAGTTCCTCGGACCCCGGATAATGAACCACGGATAACGAATCTTTATTCGCGAGACAATTCTGTTGGGAATGGGTTAATAAAATCACAGAAACACTGTTGAATTAACTTTAAGAATATTTTATTACACAGCGCGGAAGGACGACTTGTCTCTTTGACCAGTGGACTCGAAGCGAAGAAAGAAAAAGGAAAGTTGTAGGGGAGAAAGAGTTTATCTGTCGCCCCCTTGACTTTTAGAAAAAACCTCAGCCTGCATAGTTTACGGCACAGGCCCTTGACTACGACGAATACCAGGCCTATGGGTCCGGTGACATATAACTGGTCTATTGTTCTTTGATAGAGAACCTACAGTGTTTCTCGTATAAACGAAATTCATTTTTACACTGTGTTGCATTATCATTACTAATAATCCAACAAATTCCAAGTATTAGATTGCCTCAAAAGTTTCTTTCGGAATGTGTTCCTTCAACGTTGCTAAATAAATGCAAACAATGCGATAATCTTTACGTTAATGTTTTAGTATTTCCTAACATGAATTTCCATTACGCGCAAGAATCGAAAACCAACTTTCGGGACAACCTAAAATTTGATTTGTAGGATTTTTACATCTTCGATTTGTTAACTGGAGAAAATGATGACACGGAAAATTTGTACTCTGCACGAAAATCCGCGGTCTAAATATAAGCGTGAACAACGCCGAAGAAAATTCGCAGAACCATCGTGTTCCAAGTAGCGAGATCGTTTCCTTGAAAGATTCTCGACTCGAACGAAGATGGTATCGTTTCCTCCGGAAAAGTGTGCCGCGCTCTTGGCAAAAAGTCATTTGAAATTACACTGTTATCGAGCGTATACTTTCGATGTCTCGCGGTGGAATTAGTAAATCATCGCGCGCGGGGCATCTTGTAATTATCGCGAGCGTCCCATCAATCGTCCGCGGCCGGGTCTATAATTATTGTCGCGAGAGTATCGCGTCGTGGCGCTGCGGAGCGGTTTAGCAAAACCGCGAGAGTAAAAACGCGTGTCCGTGGCTCTCTGTAGCAATTTTCTATAATACGGTTTGTACTCTCCCCGTGTGGAAAGGGTGATCGTAGCTCTGCGTGGGGACGCCGGTATTGAACGGTAGCCGTCAGCGTGCGATCCCATTAGCCCGTATTGTATGCTAATGAGCGGTTGTCGCCTGTGATCCATGCTTATATCGTGTTATATCGCCGGCAGCGGTTCTCCATTTTTCATTCCGCTGACATAACGCATCCTCGTCTCCTCTCAGCTCTGTCTCCCTCTCTCTCGAGGAGAGAGAACACGGCTCACCTGGCCGATACGCCGCATACATCAACGACAACACGTTGCTGCATCACGCCCGGGGAACTGCGTGGAATCATTTTTGTGGCTTCAAAGGAGTCACCCTGGTTCGTCGGCCCGTTCACCAGCTTCGCACTTTGCGATCGTTCAAAGGCGAAACTCGTCCGGGCGTCGGCGACGCATCAAAGCCAATTAAATGGTTAATTAACGCACGCTGCATCTCTCCTCTGCATTCGGGAAATTCGCTTTTTTTTCAATAAGCCAGGTAAACCGGCGAGAACTGTTGCCAAGCGCGCCGTCAAGTTATGCACGATTTAACACCGCGATGACGCTTGCTGCAGCCGAGCTCGGAAAAAGATCCGCTGCACCCTGCGCCGTAGGGTTGTCGCGGAAACGGGTGTGCTGGAGCTGCAGGGTTAGCGAACGCTGATCAAATGTCGTACGATTCTATGCAATCTGCTCGCCGTAATTTGCATGTAGCTGGAAGATGTTCCGAAGCCGAAAGACAAGAATTATAATAATAAATAGAAAAAAACTGGTACTGAATGCACAGAAATAAAAAATGATGGTGTTCGGGAAAGGCAGAGGGAGCAAGAAAAAAAGGGAATGGAAATGGGGAGAAGAAGAAATTGAAGAAGTTAAAGAGTTTAAGTACCTGGGGGTGAAATTTCAGAGAAATGGGGACGTAAAGGGGCATGTCAAGGAAAGAGCGAAAGCAGCAAATACTAGGGCAAGTGTGGGACATAGGAGAAAGATTGTTTAGAGAGGAATTCAGGAAAAGAATGATTCTGTTTGAATGTCTAGTGGAAGGAAAGGGAGGAACTGGAAAGAATTAACACAAAGTCCATCAAATGGTGCCTGAAACTGGACAGAACAACGCCCGATTAAATGGTACTGGGGGAAACCATGAGGGAAAAGGTACGACTCGGAGCAGGAGAGAAAGTGTTAAGATTCGAGGAAAGAGTGAAGAGATCCGAGGGAAGAGTGCTGGTAAAGGAATGCTTGAGGGAGAGAGAGAGGACGTGGGACATAACGACAAATAGCAGAGAGAGGATAGAGTACCTGAACGACAAAGGATACAGCCAAGTGGGGATAGAAAAAGAAAGAGAAGAAGGAAAAGATATGATGGAAATGATAAATACTTTGAAGGAGAGGGATAGGGAAATTCAGGGACAGTGGCAATATAATAAAATATTGAACTCTAGGTTCTGTAAAAGATATAAACACATATACGAAGCGAGAGTGCCAAAATACCTGTAGGAAAAAGGCGAGGGAAACAACCAGAGCCTGATGGCGAGGGTGAGATGTGGGAATATGGAGGAAGGAAATAAATACTGGAGGAAGGAGGAAGAGAGAAGGTGCATGATGTGCGAGAGATACCTGGGGACGCTAAAGCATCTGGCAGAGGACTGTGACGAGATGGAAAGAGCAAATTTAAGTATAGAAAAGATAGTACAAAGTAAAAGAGTGAGAGAAACCGTAAACTGGCTTAGGAGTGTGGAAGTAAAAAGAAAAGAAATAACTAAAAGAAAAGAGGGAGAGGTAATATTAGATGTAAGATAATAGGATAGATTAGATTAGGTTAGGTTAGACTAGATGAGATTGACAAATGGCATAGGATATGGATGAATGGGTGAAAGAATGGATGGAAGGATGAGTGATACAGAGATATGTAAAGCCAAGCTCAATTTCTTGGCCGCGAGGCCGAAATTAAATAAATTATTATTATAACAATAAATAGATAAAATACCACTCGAAGAAAAATCACGCTGGTTACCAGCCCGTGCAGGGTCGAGGACAAATAGAGAACCAAACGAGTACCTTATTCGCGACCGTTGCTACAATGTGCGATGCATGAAACAGCCTCGAAGCAGTTCTAGCAGTCGGATTAACGAGTGCGTAAATTTTTTAATGCGCTATTAAAAGGATCGTACAGGCACGCCTGGGACCGCTTTCGCGTTCAAACTCAAAACCAACAAAACACACGATCGAGTTTTGCGCGAAAGACTGAAACGAGCGCAATTAACGTTACGAGTGCCGGCGGGTCATTATCCGGCTGAATCCAAGCCTCCTCTCAAAACCGCAAATTACCTGTGCCGCTTACACGCGTGCATCGTGCGTCGTGAGCACATGAACGTGCCCGATGGAACATACAACGAGATCGCCCGTAGATCGAGTATCACAGTACAAGATGGATTAGATATCAACAATTAAGAACACGGCCGTACACGCGCATTACTTAGCACACGCGCATACGTCGCGTACGTACGTGCACGCTCGAATTAATTAACTAGCATCGTCGAGCGAGCGCGATGCTTTTTCTAACTAACCCGCGGAACGCATAAAGATGGAAATATCGAGTTAACATCTTTTTTTAATAGAGGCTCTTGGTAAACACTGTACTGATGCCAGCAGACGCTCGGAGTTACTCAAGGACGCCGTTTTAAAAACGAAACTTGAGACGTTGAGCGTCATTTCGAGTCTCCGCGCATTTTTAAAACGAGTAAAGGATAGAATACGATCTAACCGATGCCTGGACGCCGCTTAAATTATACGACTGCTTAGAGTTCGTCAAGGACGCCGACTTAAAAAGAAAGCTAGAATCTTCGATCGATATCTTGATTGTCCACGCGATTGTTAAGTTAAAGACGAGGAAGAGACTGCGAGTAGATGATTTTAAAGTTACGATTGTGAAGATGAGAATGGCATACCAGACGGTTTAAAACAAAGAAACGAGACACGGTTGAAAGTCTAGATAAGTCGTGCGTGCATGCGTTATCTGCAAACCTAGCGGCACGCGACTGAAAAAATCGCGTTACCGTTCGAAGGTGAAGAACAGCGTATCTAACGTTTCTTTCAATTAATTCCCATTCGTTCGTCCGTGCGCACTGGTGCGAGATAATCGTGTCAATAATCCTCGGGACAAGTTATGGAGCACGTGTCCCGGCAACCGCGCGCGCGTTCGCAAGCGATTAAAACGTCTCGTACGTCGGAAGTCGAGCGAAGACAAAATCAGGGACGTCTAGGCGTTGTCACTCTCGATGAGAGAGGTAGAGAGGGAAGAGGAAGAGAAAGGGGAGAGAGAAAGAGAGAGAGAGAGAGAGAGAGAGAGAGAGCCGATATACAAACCGTGTCGACATAATTATGCTACGCGCCGTCAGGTAGATGAAGCCGATACGGACGTGGGACCATTTAAGCGCCTTTAGGAGCATAAATAATCCTATTAAACGTGTCACTGGCTGTGTCAACAATCTGACAGTGAACAAGATAGGAGCCTAACCAGAATGTACGGTTAGGTGGGTTCTCCGGGTCCGAGAACGCGTGATTTCGCCCCTCGAAATCAATGTCGGGCCAGCCACGAGCATGATTTCATCCGGGGGGAAAAAAAATCTGGCCAAAGTGCACCGGCGTTCAAACATTGCGCAAGACAGTGGCCAGGATACGTTTGCACAGTGTCAGCCGAAGTGGACGCCTAACCGACCGTCACCGAACGAACATGGTCTACCGAGTCTTTTTCGAAAATGTCGCCTGCCTCTTTGTCCCGTTGACAAAGGAACGGCCGCGACCGGGACAGTCACGTTTTTTTCGAAAATCGGTATGCAGGCTAATTTTAGCTCCGTGGAACACGTAGCGACAGTCGTTCGACTAGCTTCTCCGCTGTCCACATCATAAACACTATGGAATCCGAAAGGAACTCGGTCCCGAAACGAAAATTTCCATGGATATTTCCTAATGTTAAGTATCGTTACCCTTCAAGAATTAGTTTGAGTAATAATTAAAAAAAGAAAAGAAATCGTAATCTCAGATACAATTTAGGGCAGTTGCGACACTGCTACCAATATGGCCGCCGTTGGTAGCCCGTCAGCCAACGGTTGCAACCTAATTTTCAACTTTGCAATAGAATTTTCATCGCTTTGTACTGATATTTGTCAGAACGACTACATTTTTTAGTTAAATTTGACAAAACGAGTCTCGATAGATTGAAAAAGTACTAAAACGGTTCCAATCATTTCCGGCACTTAATCCGGCTCGCCACTTATCAGCGACTTCCGGTTTGCAATTTTTCGCTTTCCCAGTTCCATCCGCGCGGAATCGTCTTTTTCCATCGCTTAAAGAGCTGATTGAAGGAAACGGTGTTTCTGATAGCATTTGCGCGTTCAGATGTTGCGTGGCACTCCCGGGGGTACGGTTAAAAAATATACATTTACGGTGAACAGTTATTCCGTAGCTGAACACCTGTTTATTCATTTGGATTCCGCAAGCTACTTCAGCTCTACCGGCGTGTAGGTAAATACAGGTACACGGAACGCGCGCGCGGTTTGAGTATCCTCGAGGAGTCTTTAAACTTCGAGGGGAAGTGGAAGTTTCGATTCCGCACGGTCTGTGCTGTATAGAAACCTCGTTGAAACGACTTCGCACGCGATCTCTCGTGTTTTTCAATAGCGAGAAGGAATTGTCTTTTTTTTCGTGCACTCGTCACCGTGAATAAATGAACGAGAACCATTGTTGGGACCAGATAAATGCTGTGTAGTGCCCTCTCTCCATGTAGGCGATCGATTGTAGCGAGCTATAATTGACTTTGCCCGAATTTCGCACTCTGAAGTGCTAAATTGTAGCGATGTTAACTAACCCATCGTTGAACATTGAACGAGTTAGCAGTTGTTAAAGTGTGTATACATTTTACTGGCACACCCTGTATTTTTCTCAAAAGCTTCAAGTTTCAAAACAAAATGTATGTCTGTTGTAAACCCTAGTGAAGGAAAAGGTGATAGATGGATTTGAAGAGAAGGTGTGACTCGAAATACCACGTAACCGACGTGTATTTTCACTAATTAACACAGTACAATATAACGTAATGCACCGATTGAAAGAACGTGATCACGTATAGCTAGTTGACTATGGTGTGTCAGTATGACAAGGTCGAGATAAAGAGTTCGAATATACAGCAGTATGCCGGACGAATTAACAGTGAATTCGCTCGAGAGGTAACCGCACCTCTCTTTTATACAATGTCGGGCCATCGGTTCGGAAGGTTTGAGGAGTAGGGATTTTGAAATTAGGCGAGTAGGATCGCAGCAACGTTCGTTAGGGCAATGCCCTAATAACCGAAGCTACGTGGGACACAAAGGAAAAAAGGTAACGGCTTGATCTGAAGGAAAAACGACGACCCGCGAGACAATATTGTGCGTTCAACAAACTCTCGGTGCGACGAGGTTTACATCGGCGGTCGCTCACCTCGCCGCTTGTTGTCGAACTCGAACAGCTGATATCGCTGGTGAGGCAAAAACAACTGAGCTCGATGGTCTATACCTCACCAGTGTCGCATAGAGGAAATATAAACACGGAGCTGTCTATACGGCTCGACTTTGCCGTGGATTATCATTAAAAAGAGACCCGTGAGGTTTTCGAACAATGTCCAAATCTCGATGCATTGGTCGCTCGGTAAACGACCTTGGAGGAACGCCCCACCACGCCCACCTGTGCCCGCAGCGCTCACACGATTGGTCCCCCGATAACTAGTCAGTTCCTTTACAGCCCCAATCTCTCGTACTTACAGAGCAACTACCGTACACCATGTAAAACAGTTGAAAGCAGTTCTCGGACTGGAAGGAAATGCGGTGAACTAACAGAACAGGGTCGTCGTAAAAGTTTCTAGGAGTGCGATAACTTGATGCTTCTCCAAAAATTATTAAACAGCATCCTCTCCAAGGAAAATTGCGGAACGTCGCGCAGTGCGAAGTGCTCCCAACGTTGCATTCTCAATTTCATACAGAAGACAAACGGCTGGGCGTATAAATTACGCAGCACGGTCACGTTGCTTTTCAGGGAAACGTATTCTCCGGACTCTATGGAGGTCTCTCGCGACGAACAGTACTTTTCATAGGCAATAACTTTCCGGATACGCTTCGACGGAGCTTTGTCGCAAGCCACGGGCCCCTCGTAAACCTAACAATTACACGAACCCGCACCCGTGGACCATGAGTCGCAAATGAAATAACCGCGACCGACTAATAACCGTCCTCCCTGTCGTCTCTTTGCCTCTTGTTTCTTGTCTGTTCCTCCACACCCACGGTCTCCGCGTCTCCTAATGCCGGACAACTCCGGCACAGAACGTTATTCTGCCGGGTGCACGGCCGTCGGTAAACCAAATTAGGAACGTGCGACCGCAAATTAAGATGCACCTGCCCGTTCCTCGCGCGTACGTCACGCATACTATCGTGCGAATAACGCTGGAACACGGACCACCCCGTCACGTCATTAATTCCCAGTTCCAAAAAGACCTTTGTCACGATACTCGGTTCATTTTGGTAAAGAATGGCTTGTCTCGTATCGGTATTTAAGAGAGTAGACTCGTTTTTCCAGGATTGCAAGGGTGCGGGTTGCGCCTTCACATTCCTCGATAATGCAAAGATGGGGGTTCTCGGTAGACGAAAGCGCTAGGTAAAAAATCAATCTAGGCCGCGATCGCCCTCAAAAGTCCTACTTTTACGTTTGCGAAGCGTAATTTGCAATTTTCGGCAGCGTGATTTGCACTATTCGGAAGGAAGCATACATTTTCATAAAGCTGCGAAAGCTATGTGCTGCCAAATAATGCAAATACCTTTGCAATCCTGGAAACAAGAGTCTATCCCCTTAACGCCTCTATGATGAATTTTTGTAAGCAAATTTTAAGAACGAGGAACCATGTAAAATCTTATTTTCAGTGGTAGTAGTTTTTGTATAGATCCGAAATAAATAGAGATCGTACTAAATTCTGTGGAATTCTATTTTCTAGCATTTGTCGAAAATTTTTGGAAGCCATAAATGCATAAAGATCCGCAGTTTAGTGATGAAATGAAAAACATTTAAAGAATTCGACATCTTTTTTTTTATTTTGTTTGTTAAGAGTGAGGATAAAACCGGCGTGCCGTAAACACACCTCACCCGGGACGGACAATAGACCGCCCCTCTTCCAAGTAGTTGATGCCCGAGCTTACGAAGGACCAAGGGCCTCCACTTTTCGTATTGCTCCTTAGTTCTTCGTTCCTCAGGCCCACTACCACGCCTGTTCTTGTCTTTCAAAGAAAAAGGAAGAAGAAGAATTCAACACCTAAGCTTACGGTTCTGACGGTGAAACATGATTCCACTCGTATCCGGTGATACAACCACAGGTTACTTTCAAAAGTGATTTTCATCGGAGGATGTCAATTTCGAAAGTTTACAAAATCTCTAAAGATTCGGTGACTGTGAATCTGTACAAAATAGTAGAAGCATCCTTACTTCCTATTAGTCATTGAACGCGTGTCGTTGCGTTCTAACAATCAAAAGTTATGAGCTGATCGAAGAGAAACGCGAATCGCGAGTGGAATTGAAACGGCGGGAACGAGGAAATGCATTAGATTAACTCCAGATACATTTAAGGTCGCTACAAAATTAGTTACGATTAACGATCTGTGAAAACCTTGAACAAAAACAGACTCTACCAGGCTTCTTTCTACAACTATCTAGAATATGTACCAAGGATACAAGGGACAGGAACCTAATTTACTACAGTTCCGTGATCGCGAAGGTAAACTACTTTCCAAAATTAAGTACGGAAAGTACTTAGACTATTAGTAGAGTAAATACCTTCGAATAAGATTATAGAGGAGTTGAGACGAAGTGCGTCTCGAAGGAAAATAGAAGGAAGGAAACAATAGGAGGATGCGGAGGGAAACAGAGGTGAATAGATACAAAGAGTGAGATCTAATAGAGTATAATATCGTAAAGCAGAGAGTAGAGATACAGAACGAGGAGAAACAGTGAACGAAGATGACCAGTCGATCGAGAAAGGTAGCGATCAGAGGCGTGAGACTATAACGCAAGCGGGTGACAATAAACGTAAGGTCGATGGCGAACGATAAGCGAAAGCTAAGACCAGAGAAGAGAGCGCGCGCCCGCTGCTCTCTTTTATAGTGGGTGGGCCATCGGTTTCGGAAGGAATAAGTAGTGGGGACTTTGGAATTGGACAGCGAGGATCGCACCAACGTTCGTTAGGGCAACGGCCTAACGAACGATGATGCAAGGGAGACAAAGGAATTGGGTAATGGATTTGTCACTAGGATCGAAGGATATGATGGGCCACGCGACAATAATAACGAGTTCGATGACCTACCGATACGGCGAGGTTTACAAACTCGATCGATTACCTCGCCGGTTGTCATCGAATTAGAACAGCTGATATCGTCGGTGAGATAAAAATTATCGAAACGCGACAGTTCTTATGCCTCACCGACGACTCGTACACGAGATCTAAACAGGTGAGAGAATCCCCTCGTGGGATTTTCAACAACTGCCTTCTAATAACAATATTAGAACAACAAATTCGCAATTCCCGAGAACGATCATACTCATTTTATATCTCGTTAGAAATTGAACAATGTGAAAAGCACAAGATGTGTGCGAATACTACCTACTTTCCTCACCGATGGAGATTAAAGAAATATCGTCATTGAGCAATGCAGAGAGCGTTCATCGTTGCAAATAAAAAAAGATGATTCACATTTCACTCGTAATCACACCTGCCATTTCTGTACCATTTGAATAGAAATGTAGAGAATCGCTTTTAGTTATTCTACATATACAATTTATTTTCTCATGATAGAGACTGTACAATTGATTGCACGTTGCAAACAAGCGGACGCTGTTTTCTTGAAAATATCGGAAACGAAACGGATAAAACACACCGCTGAATAGACAACGTTGTGCATCGTGCACTGCCGCTTATTGTCGAGGGCTTATCACCGACTGTATACCTTTATTATGCGGGCGGTGTTTATCGTTGACTGCGCGACCAGTGGTATGTCTCGTGTGTACTGTTACTCGTGAATACTCATTTATTTCCTGCGTTTTCCTAACGCTTTTCTAATTCACGATTTCTTTACATCGTTTATTTAACCATCGATATCTAACCTACCATACAAACGCTTCTCGAAACCTTGCAATTACAAGCTAAAATATTTTCATTATAAATAAAAAGAGTTCAATTATGTTCGTGTTTATGTAGGATTAAATATACCGCCAATAAATAGCCATGGTAACAGCTATATTGTTAACAAATATACATAAATTATAGTATAAAATATTGATATTGCTTATTGAAAGTACACGCAAACATTGTGGAAATTTTCCAGCGAACAAATTGTAGAGCAAATTTCAATATTATACCAAAAATAGATTTTCGAATTTCACGTTTTTTTTAATGTTGATAGAGAGAGACAATTTAGGGGTATTTTAGGAAAGTGTTAATGACACAAATGCGATAAGAAACAAGCATATCTGAAATACAACGTAGCCTGCATTGCTATGTGGCGGGGGAGGACAGACGCAGACAGGAGGCAAAGATCGATAGAGGTTCGTCGACTCGACAACTGACCGGAGCCTACAGTAGCGGCCACGGGAATCGCACCATTTTAAAAATATCTACATATATTTTTTGCTCAATAATCTTGAATATTATTACATCGAATTACATAGTATTTGCTATTGGAAAGGTTATATTTTTAAAAAATCCTATTATTTTACTGCCTACCATTACACACACGCGATTTTAACCATTTATATTTACTTCGTTTAAAAATATAACGTATTTGCATTGGTACCGCGTTTGCGATGTATTTTAACATTGAATACATTGTATTCTTAAAAGGTATTTCTACTGGCCGCCATTACGTTCACGCGATTTTAACAATCTATAATTACTTCATTCAAAAATCGAATGCTGTTCGATACGAATTCGACCGAGCGCAACAGCGGCTGTCGCCGTACATAATGGGGGCCACTGATCGGTATGAAATTGGCGGGAAAATATTTTGAACGAACGCGACATCTTACTTTTGTTTGCATACAGCATGGTTTCCCAAACTGTGCTCCGCGGGACACTAGTGTACCACAGGAAAGTAGCGAGTGCTCTGCGAAATAATATTTATTGAAAAGATTGATCGATTATGTGTCATTACTAGACTGCGGATCTTTATGCAAAATAAAAATTGTCTGCATCGATTCCAAGAAATGGAAACTAAATCGAACGTTACTTCTTCCCTCAATGATTTTAATAGAGGAGAAATCATCTATCGACATCTTCGATTTCTCGAATTGTCCAACAATTTTCAATAAGCTCTCAATAAGCACCAATTTTCAAGTTTGCTATTAATGCGCAAAGATCCGCAGCTAGTCAAAAACCCTTAAGGTGCTCGATCAGAGAAAAAGATTTGGGAAACCCTGGCACAGAGTATATGGTACTCACCAAAGCTTTCTATCAAGATGATTCCGGAATCCCCGTTCTCCTCATGTTCGACTTAATCCACGTAACGATGCTGATGTCATCGGCTATCACAGAGTTCCCGCGTGCACGAGAAAAATCCTGCAAACTGTCATCGTTGCAGTCCGGAAAACACCGCACAGAAAGCAATCACTGTGGACGAAAGTCCGTTGGAAAGCAAAGTCACTTCACGAGTCCACTGTGAGGTTCGTCGAAGGTGTCGAGTCGACTGTCACAGGCACGAAAGATTGTCAAAATGTGTGTACACGAGCACTGTAGGGTTCACACTCTATATTATCCGAAACAGTCGAGTTCAAACTTGTTCGATGGGAACAGCAATCACACTCAAGGTATCTATCTTATTTATTTTTCTTCATGGCCGTCACCCACATCCACTCTGGCACAAAATATCGATGTATCGATATTTCCTCTAAGGATTTCACTGCGATATTCCAGTATCTCGATCGTACGCTGGAACACCGGTATCGATATTCAAATTCGGAAGCGATCCGAAATGAACCGGAAGTTAAGTGTCTTTCGAGATTAATTCTCCGGCAATGTCATCTCTGTTCGTTCTGCAGTGTGTCGCCGATGGCCGCCGGTACTCGGTCGCGTATCTAGAAACCACCTGACAACATTATCGCACGCACAATGGATCCGCCTTCGTTTTACACTGCGTATACGCAGTGTAGTAAATAGTTGCGTGCGCGTATCATTTATTTAGACAGATCCGAAAGCGACAAATATCGGCGGGTACACCTGTCTCGGGGTTCAGTAAACACTCGACCGAATGTAGGTCAGAATTGCTCGATCACGGAGAACCACCTCCGAATCGATAACAACGAGAACGTATCGATACGTTCGAACGGAACGATTTACAACGATCAGTCGGAGAGAACATGATAACACAATGTCCCAGACTCTGCGGTATCGCTGGAGATCTCCCTGTCGAAAGTCATTTCCGAGCGAATTCGAGACACAATATATCACACGGTGTAGTCTGTAGTATCACAGGTTCGTGGATTGACATACGGCATCGAGGTGGTAGTGCAACACGTTTCTTGTCAATACTGTACACGTACCACGCGACAACGTAACTGGTCTCGAATCACGTGCGACTCCGGTCTCGACGGATTGATGCTGCTTGTGTCCTGACAGCGGCGAGAACGACCATCGGATTGTATAGCAAGTGTTAGTAATTTTGGTGGATCCTTCGAGAATTATCCAGAGGGTGTTGGACGTTTCGCTCGTTGCCGGGATCGCGAGAGACAAGTGTGATTATTTTTTGCGCGAGAACAATGGAAATTCTGGTTAGACACGAAAACGCATGCGGCGACGGCGACGCACGAAACGATAGAGTGGACGGAGCCGCTGCTGGCCGACTGCCGACGGTCGAACACGCTCGGGTCGCGACGATCAGCTGATCGCCACGCGCGCTGCTATGGTAACCAACGTCAGCGGGCTCCGGTAGGGTTGCACGCGCGCACACGAACGTTTTGGAGGGCGCTTCGCGCGCGGACTGCGCAGGCCTGTCGAAGTGCGTGTGTAGATGCGTCGTCGACGGTGTTTTCGGGATGCGTGCGAGAGAGGCGGGTGTGCGCGCACACACGTGGCCTTACAAACTATACGGATCGTACACAGTGCAGTGTTAAGTGCGGTCGTCGCGTCAGTCGACGAAAACACGACGACAACGAAGAAAAACCGACGATCCCCTGGAGGTCGGAAACGAAAAGAATTTTTCGGTTTCCCCTCCGTATGTTCCTTCAATTCGTTTTTTTTCTGTCTCCCGCCCCCTGCTTCGATTGCGCGACACGCGACGTCACGATCAACCTGACGATTACGACCGCGTGCCGTCGCAAAGGCAACTCTCAAATACTGCGTGACTCGTCACAAAATACGACGCCGGTGACCGTGTCTGACAGGAAGGAAAATCACGAGGCAAGCGTGACGCGAACGGCTACGTACGCCATCCGCTCGTGTCGGCAGTCGGGCGTGCACTGCCTTCCTGAGTCGTCGGTTGGTTCTCGATCCTCGACTCGGCTCGCTCGACTCGCTCGCCTGCTCGCGGCCTCCATCCCCGTATCGCGCCACGCTCTGATGCTCGGTGCACGACGCTGCTGCTGCTGCTGCTGTTGCTGCTGCTTCTACTGCTGCTTCTACTGCTGCTTCTACTCCTTGCTGCCTGCTGGACGAAGCTTCTTTTGTCAATCCACGTTTTCTAGCCGTCAGCGTCATTACCAGACTGCAGATTTTTAACGCTAAATTCAAATTTGTTTGCACCGATCCAGAGCTATGTCCACGCTCAAGCAACATCGAGCGCTTCTTGTCGCTTCTTGTCGTATTCTTCTTTAAAAAGAACACATTCATAGATTTCTATTAATAGTGACTACAATTAGTAAAGGTATTCCTGATTTAATTTATGTCAATTTTTTACAACATTTTGAATATACAGGGCACCGTATCTTGATAGAGGAGTGCTGAAGTGCATAAAATGTCTTATTATTTATTTATTGTGTTACTATTAATGACAGCAATATTTACCAGTTAGGTGTAACGATTTAAGCATTCTAAGTATTCTTTGTTTGGGATGTTCACCACGCACTAACAAAGTATTATTATTATTTTATTAATATAAATTGTAAATAGTGTGCAAATATAGTTGAGTAGATTTTGTAATGATTTTTTAATTACAAACAGTCGTAGATTAAAATAAATATTGATGATTTCTAGTATTAAATAAGTAAGTATTAAATGCTACAATACATTAGAAATGTATTATCATCTATCATAATTTAGTAACGCCGATGAAGAACATAGAAATAAGTACTATATTTGGAAATAGAATATCTCAATTTTTCTTCGCTAAATTCAGCATTTTTAATTTACTGGTAATAAAACAAGATTTGAGGAAACCCGGAAATCCTTCACACGTTCGCGTTATTCACGAAAGTAGATTCGTGGCGCCAACTACCAACATTAAATTGCAACCTGTATCCATAGTTGACGGTAAACACACT
Source organism: Lasioglossum figueresi (assembly GCA_028455805.1). Lineage (NCBI taxonomy): Eukaryota > Metazoa > Arthropoda > Insecta > Hymenoptera > Halictidae > Lasioglossum > Lasioglossum figueresi. The sequence continues at coordinate 4,659,056 of CM052200.1, forward strand.
GTCCACATTATCACAGTGATGTAGGTTCTAATCCAGGCTAAAGCTCGTTTACCGGCTGAAAATAAATGTGACATTTGAAAAGTTTCTAGATAAAGTCGCGGCAAGCAACCAGCGCTATACGAATCTCGAAACATCTCGTTGCAATGTTGGGTTTTAAATTCGGCAACTTCAAGCAAAATAAATGCCACCACGTTTGTTAGTAGAATGAGAGCGGTCATGCAACGTTTGAAATTTTGAACGTAAAACAGTGTGCAAATGTCGATATCATTTGCAGAGTTTATTTTGTTTTTTATTAATTAAACTAGGAGAGTAAAACAACAACACTTTGCGAGTGATGTAAGGACTTAGCAACATTGTTCAGAGTTATGATGTTTGTTAATTAGTACCCTGTTAGTACAAACGGCAGTAGTGCGAGTTGGAACAATAAAGAGAAACAAATAAAAATTACACGGTGTTTGAGTATTATAAATGGCCCTATTATTCACAAGCATGTGGGACTCTACAATGTTTTTGAACACCTTAACCCCAAAGTTTTACGTCGCTCTCACCGGAACGTCATCGTTGATTTCTGGATTGATTCTTATTTTCGAGTGGTGGTACTTCAGAAAATATGGTACATCTTTCATCGAACAGGTCTCTTTAAATCATATTTCACCGTGGATTGGTGGTGGTGACAGTGGATCCGATGGAACTAATGCAAGTTTAAATGGCTCAAATTCGAATCAGCAAAACGTTCCCGAATGTAAAGTTTGGCGAAATCCGATAAACTTGTTTAGAGGGGCCGAGTATCAAAGGTTTTATTGGGCCACTAACAAAGAACCCCTAACATATTACGATATGAATTTATCTGCTCAAGATCATCAAACGTTCTTCACCTGTGAAGGTGATACAGGTAACTTTACAACAAATTATTTTCCTGTAAATATTTGCGATGCTTAGCTTTGGATGAAGGCTCTTTCTCTTTTCTCGTAGAATAAGAATGCAAATAAATGTTGTAGGTAAAGCCGAGTACGAAATAATGCAAACAGCTTGGAGAGAACGTAATCCGGTAGTACGAATAAAAGCAGCGCATAGTGCTCTCGATCGTAACGCTGATTGTGCTCCTGCGTACATATTGCTAGCAGAGGAGGAAGCTACTACTATCGTGGAAGCTGAAAAGATTTTGAAGCAAGCATTGAAGGTAGCTGAAAACAATTATAGGAAATCTCAAAGTACTCAACATCAAGGAGCAATTGCAGAAGCCATTCATAGGAGGGACACGAATGTATTAATTTACATTAAACGACGATTAGCTATGTGCGCGAGAAAGTTAGGAAAATTGAAAGAAGCTGTGAAGATATTTAGAGATTTAACAAAAGAAGTTCCACCGATTATGAATGTGTTAAACATTCATGAGAATTTAATCGAAGCTTTATTAGAAATGCAAGCTTACGCTGATGTTCAAGCAGTATTAGCAAAGTATGACGATATAAGTCTACCAAAGTCGGCAACCATTTGTTACACAGCTGCATTGCTAAAAGCAAGAGTGGTTGCTGATAAATTCTCAACGGACATTGCTATTAAAAGGGGCTTAACCACTCCAGAAATGATAGCCATTGAGGCTATCCACAGAGCTGTTGAGTTCAATCCTCATGTACCTAAGTATTTACTAGAAATGAAGCCTTTAATTTTGCCACCAGAACATGTACTGAAGAGAGGAGATTCTGAAGCAATAGCGTACGCATTCTTTCATCTAGCACATTGGAAACAGATGGAAGGTGCTCTGAATTTATTACATTGCACTTGGGAAGGTACATTCAGAAGATTACCTTATCCTTTAGAAAGAGGACATTTATTTTATCCATATCCAACCTGCACAGAGTGTGCTGATCGCGAACTTTTACCTTCGTTTCACGACGTGAGCGTGTATCCTAAAAAGGAGTTGCCATTTTTTATTTTATTTACCGCAGGTCTATGTTCCTTTACAGCACTCCTAGCGCTTTTAACGCATCAGTATCCCGATACCATGGGTGTAGTAGCACGATCAATGCTTGCCTGGTTTTCACATCCATTTTATTATATTTTAGACAAATTGGAAGCGATCTTGCCTTCTAATTTATTACAACAGCTCTCTAGAATATAAGACATTTGTATGATCTCTGTAATCATAACTTATTGTGATATTTATGATACTTATGCTTTCATTGTCATATACATCAATTATTATATATGTACATCCGTACTTCCCGAATTTCTTATGACTGATATCCTAATAGGTATTTATAGAATCGATTATTTACTTAATGTTGTTAGTTTAAAAAAGCGTTGTGTAGCGATCGATGTACAATTAATAAAAATTTGAATATCTTTGAGTTATCTTGTATTTCTGTGTACATATATTCTGACTCGATGTCATTTGAGTGAAAATCAGGAACACATCGCACATACAAAAATTTCAAAATTGTGTGAGTAGTTATTGCTCCAATTCGTTCAAGAGTTTTGCCTAACGTTGCGATTACCTAAAATACCGAAAGAATATTTGGTTTTCAAGTCCCCGGTCAGGTTATTATGGGTATATCAATCAAAAATAGGTTTGATTGGATTTCATATTTATTTAATAATTGATATTATCAGTAGCTCATAATTGGAGGCGAAAGAATCAGGCAAATCAGAGATATTAACATTTTCCATTTATACAGAAAAAGTGGAATTTATTATACGAAATCAATGAAACGTTTTCTTTCTTTGTAACAGCGTACAATTATTTATGACAAGCAGGAGAATTGCACGGAATAGTCGCGGAACAGAAATTGGTGCAACGAGCGTTACATAAATATAAGGTATTAAAATGCAAAGTTTATTGAGCGTTATGCAATATCAATTATTCTGAATCTCTGATCCGCCATTCTATTCATGAGACGGTTATGAGACAGAAGAAAGAGAGTTTAAGACACTTGGAAGTCAGACGGCCCAAATTTCCATACATGGGCTGGCTCACGGTGACTTTGATTTTGCTTCGTACATTCATTCTCAATCGAATCTTAAATCGATAAGTGATAAAATTTGTCACTGTATATACAATACTTCTTTACTTTTATAATTTACTTATTTAAACGAACATATGTTTAACGCAGAAATACCATTAAATAACTATCTTCACACAACTAAGATATCGCATTATGACTATTAATGTTGTGTATGCATGTAATAAGAACATGTAAAAACTTTCAAATTGTGATCCTTAAACTTTTACTAATAATAATTACTCCTTATAGCGTATCATTACAATTAAATGTATTTATAATAGTATTAATCTATAAAGTAGGAAATATTTTGAGTATTCGTCTCCTGCTAATATCTGAGCCAGTTTTGCACGTTTCTTCCGCTCGAAGATTCTCCGCGTAGAATCTTTTAAAACACTGTGTGATCGTTCGATCACTATTATCGTGGTGGGATCGGTTATTGCCGAAAATTAACTACGAAAGGAGTTCGACAAAAGTTCACGCAATGTATTTTTATGTACAAATTATAGATTGTCCTTTTCGTAATAGATCAGTTTCTATTTTTTTTTGTTTTGTTTATCTCCCGGCAGATCAACGCACATAGTCACTTCACTGAGTTCGGATTCGATCGTTCCGCCATTTTCTCTACAAATAAGGCACCTTTAACAAATTACGCTGTTATAGGCTATAACGATTCTAGCAGTCCAACATTCAGTCAATGTCGCGAAGTCTGCACCGACGATAGTTAACTCGCAGTTTGCCAATAAGGCATACATAGTCATTTGAACGTATTCAACAAAACCAATTATACATATTCGATATTGCTTAACGTAACAATAAAAATTTCATAAATTATTCCCTGTTTCGTTCGCTATCATTCACGAGGGTCACAAGGCATCCGAATTTCTGCAAATCATATGCACATTTAAAAGCCTATCTCAATCATGCACGAGCGTGGAGTTCCTACATCTTCTTCTCTATCTTTTCTTTCTTTTTTTTATTATTAAAGACAACATTCAGGTTTTCATCGAGAAACTAAGGAATAATTTAAGAGCAAGTAAAATTAATCTATCGAAAATCAGCCTATTTCCTATTCGGAATAAATCTATATTTTAGATAGCATTTCCCTATGTATCTCGATCACTATCTGCACCGCCATCAAATAATTCGATTCAGAGATAAATTTGTGCTTACGGAATGCTACAAAGTGTCATACGTTTCATGGAAGAAGTACCACGTATTATCAAACTCAAAGTTCTCGCGCTCTCTCTCTCTCTCGTAAAAATCATTCTCTTTCTCACACAAGGACAAAAATGTTGATGTTGTTGTTATTAAAGGGTGCCATTTGCGAAATATTGGTACCGATCGTACAATTTAGTTGACCATGAATGGATACTAGCTTCGACTAAGTCCTCCACGTGTCGACGTAATTGATCCTCGGTCAATGTTAGGTGGAATCTGTTCTTCAATCCTTGAACAGTCGCTGCCCCGCCACTACGGAAACATGGAAGTTGCGATCCTGCAAAAAACATTTTCATTTCAATTAATCGTACTCATCGGACCTATTCTGTTCACACGTCGAGTGCCTGCCCAGCGGTCTCAAAGATCGTAACCAAATGTGCAACACTCGATACATTGATGCAACAGTTTCCAACCTGGGAGGCGTTCAAATTTTGTAATAAAAAATTAATTTGTAGTTTCCACTTTTTGGAATAAAGTTTTCATTATTTAAAACGTGTCTATATCATTACATCTATTAAAAAATAAAAGTAGCTAAAGGTTGGAAACTGCTGCATTAATGTAAACATTCGTTTACAAATATAGATAGACAATTTAGTCTCTCATTTTTGGCAGACTTAATGTGTCAAATTTCATGATAAACAAATCCTACCTGATAACATGATCTCCACAAGATTTACAATTTTCTCCATATGTTTCCGTGCCGCGATTAAACCTTGCAGAATTAGCGTTTTGAATTCTTGGAATTGTTTCGACTGACTTCCGCCCATCACCTCTACGAACTCAGGTGTCAATTTAAACGGGCTAGTCTCAAAACCCAGATTCCTCGGCGAAGTCGATAGAATAAACCCGAAATCTATGTGTATTAGATGACCATCACTGTGAAGAAGAATGTTTCCATTGTGACGATCTTTAACCTGAATCAGATAGCAGACAAGACAATACGCCGCGCAACTTTGAATGAAATTCCTCTGTGCGGTGATAAATGTGTCGGATGTAGGTGGGCCGAATTCTCGTTCAAAGTATTGCACGAGCGTTAATTGGCACTGTTTCTTCACTTGATGTAGTGATACAGTATTCAAAATTGGTTCGATCAAGCCGCTATCGTTAGACAAGCATAAAATTCTGTAAAATGAAATCCAGCATTGAACAACTCGTTTTACAGTTATGTATCTAAAGATGAGCGATAGATGGTGAAGTCTTACTTGTAGGGCCGCACCCAAAGAGGCACCTGTTCCTCTTGCCAGATTCTTTGGAGCATCGAAAGTAATTGCGAGGCAAGCAGCTCCTGTCGAAGATCGTCACCACATTTTACAATAACGGCAAGAAGTCTCCACGATGCGAGGTGACCGTACGGACTGGAAGCTCTTATGCGACGTTGCTTTAATTCCCATGGTTCTTTCAAAACAGCCGCCGATGGATCCTCTGGATCATGATTAAAAGTTGCACTAGGCGCGGCGGCCATTTCACTCAATCGTCGCTTTATATCACCAGGTACAAATATTGGTTCTTTACTATCTGATGACTCTTGACTTAATTGGGATATCGTATCTCTATCTTTAGGCTTACGGAGTTGTAAATACTGTGTGAACAAAAATTCAAGTTGTTATCAAATTGCATAGTGCCGCTAATAACATTCTACATTGATTCAAGCATCAAGCAGTTACAACTGTGACATGTTGTACACGTGTATACCTGTTGAGTGATTTCATCGTCCTCTTGGCTCCAACAATCGTTAGGATCGTCATCGGGGAAAGTAAATGCGACTTCCGTACTTCTCACAGAGTACGGGGAAGTATTTTTAACCGGGGTTTGTCTAATCGGTGGTGGCATGTTCTGTTGTGTTTCTGTGGTGGATATGTCTGGCGTAGCAATCACAGTGGTCTGTTCGCCTCCGGTTAAATTTTCTTCGGATTTCGTGTGCCTCAATGAATGCCCCACTATCTTCGTCGGTACAGGTGACGTATATATATCTTCTACCTCTAACACTTCAACGTAAATAATGTATGGTGCCTGCACATCACAAATCACAGTGTTAGTTGGAGGTCAAGCGAGTCTGGATTACAACAAAGGCTACTTTATGGTCATTCACCTTATCTTTACTATTTAGGACAGCAGCGTATTGCGGTGGCACTCGCACGATATGATGTGGTACTGAACTGTGCAAAGGAAGCCACACCCTTGCAGGGAGATTCAAATTGAGAGTATTAAGCTCCGCTATTAATTGAACAGTTTTACTTTCCTTTGTTGGAATAGTTCCAAGTAATTTACCAATTGATATTAACGCTTGTATAAATTCCAGTTCTGGAGCAAGACGTGGCGCCTGTAAACATAAACAGCAGCAATTGAATTTTTTTTTTATATTCCTCGTTAGAACGACAAAAGGATCGTTTAAGAAATATCGTAAAATTACATTGCAAAAGCAGTCGGTTTTTTGTCCTCGTAAATCGTTTACCACACCTTGGCAGGAATAAAAACAGGTACAACCATTGTCAAATGCTCGACCAGAGCTCAGGTCCCCAAGACTTACTTTATTTATTGTACCTTCAAAGAAATAACAAATCATCTAATGATACGATACAAAGATACAACAATATGTAAACGAGCGTGATCTATGTACCGGAATGGCTACGACGTAATGTTTGAAATAATCCAGTGGCATCCGACTGAGATCTTTGGTGTGTCTTTTTATTAGGAGACGTAATGCTTTGCATTGTAGTTAATGACGGTGGGGTCGGTGTCTGAAATCCAGCTACACGGTGTTTCCTATTCTCATTTCCTTTTGGCCTATTGTTTCATTCGCAAGATTTAGTACAGAATACTCTTACGATCTCGCGTTGCTCGCGTATCTACTACAATTGATTTCAGTTTATTCTTTACCTGAGTTCGTCTGAGAGAATAAGATTTTTTAGTTTGGTCCCATGAGACTTCTTCTTGGATGGCAAATGAGCATCAGAACTATACGCGTCTAATAGCCAGGCACATTTTAAAGAAAAATCCGCTGACTGTCTACACCTGATAAACAAAAAAGTTACATGAACTTTTTAATTGATATTTTTTTCTCGATTATGCGAAAGTTCAAGCATTTTGTATAACTTTGCAATACATGTTTCAAAGGATCCATTTCTTTGTGACATTAAGATTCATTACTAGACTGCAGATTGTTATGCAAAATAAAAACTGTCTGCATCGATAGCAAGACATTTTAATGAATGGAAGCAATACAGCCAGATTTTTAGATTCCTTAAATGTTTTTACAGTTTTGTACTTTATCACGTAATTTTTGCCGTAAATGCATAAAATCACCAGTCTACTAATTACATATCAGATTTATTATGTACAGCCTTTGTATTGACGTGTGCTTACCTATGGACAAGATATGGATACAGGACTTCTGTAACATCGTGTAGTTGTATGTACATTACAACCAGTTGTGGTAGATAGAAGTCCACATCGGGATCTGGGAAACTAAACATCTTGTTCCCTGGAAAACGATTTACGTTACATTGCTTGCAGAATATTTTCGTATAAAAGACGGAACAATTGTAGACAAACATTTCCAAAAGTTGTGGGCTACATAAATTATTCTGTCCACATTATCATATGCATAGTCGCTAACTATTACAATATTGCTACAGTAATAGCATCGCAAGATCTATGGGAAAGAACTATCAAACTCTTTAACAGATGTACTACATTACGTGCTAGGAAAGTTGACTGATCAAGGTCACTTTCCTAAACCACAGTACCACAGATCGTCTCTCATCTACTCAGTATATCTATGAAGATATTTCTTTCACCTAACATTAATGTACCTCGATAAAAAATCTATCCGGCTATTCTTACTGACTTCAAAGATCAAAGGATCGAAGTTCACAGCTATGTAATCCGATAAGACTTGCAGTCTCATGACCTTGATTAACTAAATAAAAGGAGTACAGCTTACCAAGGTAGCTCTGAACGCCAGGCTCCTTAGAATTGAAAAGATAAGAAATCGCCATCGACATGTCGAAGATTTGGCTCTCGAATAGTCTGAGCAGACAGCCCTCGGATGGTTTCGGTTGCACGATCTCCTGACTCCGACAAACAACACCGGACTGTTTTTTAACGGCGGCCTCATTGGCTTCGGACTGTACAGTTGTCCCGCAACACAGAGTTATCGCGGCGCCGGCTAGCTCGCACTGCTTATCGTTCACCGGCAGAACTTCTAGGGGATTCGGGAAGTCCCGCGCGTTGATCGTCACCGGAATTTCGGCACAGAGTAGCGGCAGTTCCAGCGTGGTCGGCTCACTGTTCGCGTTTTCGTGTTCACAGTGTTCGCCACCACGGTCACTACCATGTTCACCACCATTTTTCGACGGAGGTTCACTTAAATGCACCAGTTCCATCAGCGACACTGGTACCGACAACGACGACACTGAGGACACCGACACCGTCACCGGCGACACGTGACAATTGTTTTCCTCGCCGTCCACAACATCGACACCATCCATGTCACCCGGTTGCGACAGGGACGAGTCCAAACTCTCGCGACTGTGAAGATGGTCCACGCTGGACTCTCTGGTCGCCGCGTTCGTTGCGTCGCTGGACCCGCTATCCGAGCCGCAGAGGATACCCGAGTCATCGGATCCTAGGCTCGCCAGGTCCTCGCGTTCTCGGCTGCGCACCTTGCACGCCGGAACCGCGACCTTAGCTACCGGGGCCGGTGTCGTCTCGCATTCCGGGCTCGGCGTCACGTCCACTTCCGGGATACGCTGCAGCGCCGAGTCCAGACTTCGATTTCTGTGGTGGAGCGTCAGCGTCGTCGCGCTCGCCTGCGGAACCGGCGGCAACAGAATACCCATTGACCTGCAAACAGCACACAGTCTCACTGATTCTCGTAGTACAAAACGCGTAGCGATTGCAATCCCGCAAAGTAGGATCCCGCGTCATTTTTTAGTTCCGCATTTCTCAAACAGATGATGCGAAATCTCGCAAAGTGTAATCGAAATTGCGCGAACGACGACAAGCAAGATGAACTATTTCAACTATCAACTAGATCGACTATTTTGAATATTATTCTGATTTTAAGTCAATTAAAGATATATTCGCGGACAGCTCGTTTATATAGAATTCGTTCTAAAGAATTTTTACCTCTACTTAGCTTCCTTAACTTCATTAATAATTTAAAAAACGAAGCCTTAACCAACACTTTGACGATATCATTGTTCTACTAATTACTTGCGTGTATGTCAACACCAGTACTACCAAGCACTAGAAGTGCCTGATCTGCATTACTTTATAGAGATTATAAAGCTGCATCGATTCTGACTTCAGGCAATTCCTCGAAAGATTTTCTTCGCATACGAAAAGTAAATGCGTCGAATTCAAACACACAATGAAACGTAAAGCTATGGACAGAGTACAGATTGTCGGTGCCTAAGACTGGTTTCTACCCGTATGTTTTTGCAATCGTATTCAGGGATTTCCGAGAATTATAGATAACTGAAGTGGAGGTACGGGGAACACAATAGAAAACATATCCAGTTCTTTTCAAATAGAAATGGTGCTATTTCTCTGGAAATAGTGAACTGCAAAGGTGCGCTGGTTTTGTTACATTTCTCCCTTTCTTCATAGCAAAATTAAACGTTGCATTTTCTATGAAAGCCGAATGGAAAAATTTCCACCGGAGGTAGATGAAAATTTCTGTCGTACTTTTTCACTAAATATTGTGCCCATGTTCGCAGTGACTTGTACCGCAACAACGTATATTGCAATGATGATTAATATAACCAAATTACTCTGTTGCTTTCGTATTTCGTTTAATCACACTGTTGCCATTCGTTATGGCGTGTTGCCGTGTAGTTAGATGATACTCCTTTATCGCCGGTTTCAATGTGTTCATTATACGTATTGAAGTTTAAAATTGCTTTAACAGCCGATGCATTGAGAGCATTTGTCTGTTTTGTTGAAGACTCTAGAAAGCGAGCGCTTGTGTGTGTACGCGAGGAACGAATGAAAACCTGCGTTTGGAGAGAACAGTTGAATGCGAGCCGCACGAGAGACGGAGAGAGAAATAACGAGAGAAGAGAGAGAGCAGGGAATTAATATACGCACGTAAAATAAAAATTTTACGGCGAATAGGATTTTCTATTTGTTCTTTAATTACTGTTGCGTCGCTGAAGCCTGAAACAACATTTCGTGTATATTCAAGATTCCAAGACAAATAAGGGAAAGAAGATAAAGACAGATGGCTGTCATCGTTCAGCTGGCATCCCACGCCGAGGGCCAAATTCGTATCATACGAAGCAGAAACGTCAGCGTGATTCGCGTTCCCGATAAATACAAAATTAACATATACACGAAATAATTATCGTATCTCGTCGGTCACGTTAAATAAAAGAAAATAAAAATATTTCATAAAATGAAAATCCATAACTGTGCGAATATCGATCTGGTATTGCAGGCTGAATTGTCGTCGTCTTTACTGCAGCCAATGCAGATCCATGCTCTACTGTAGAATGCCTATGCTACAATGTGCTCCACTATACAGCAGAATATTGAGCTACTATGTGTGTATACCGGGTGACTCTAAAAATAAGAATCTCCACTGTACATCGGAGCAACGATATGCATGCGACGAGTGCAAAGTTTTCTGTGTGCTTTGTTCTGGTAATTTTGTGCACCATATTTTTATGTATATGGAATATTGTGCTACTGTGTCTGTATAAACAATAATTCCATATGATCGCAAACAATTATAACTAAAAACTGTGTTTCACTCTTGTGTCAAAAACCTTTTTTTTTAAACTTCATTATCTTTGTTAACAATAACAAAATTATTGTAGCTAATGTTTCGGAAGCATTGAAACTATAAAGCATCGTTGAACATCGTGGAAATATTTTGTCATTGACGCAAGGATTAATTCGAAGCTGATTGAGATATTTTTGACGAATAGCTGACATTTTAGGGAGTAAGGGTCCTCGGCCAATGGACAATGCGATGGGAATAACTGCGGCAGACAGCCGCTGCGTGGGCGGGAAGTTTAATTATGAGTTCAAATCACTGTGACCTACTACTTTTATGTCAACTTTTCTGTCGATTGACCAAACTCAGCGCTGTTCTTGCTCTATAAGGCAAAAGTGTAGCGTTGAGAGGATAGACACACTTCCAGGATTACAAGAGTGCAGGATTCGCCTTCTCATTTCTCGATAATGCAAAGATGGGGTTTTTCAATAGTCAAAAGCGCTAGATAAAAGATCAATTTAGGCCGCGATCACCCTCGAAAGTCCTATTTTTACGTTTACGAGGCGAAATTTGCATTATTCTAGAATAAAGCTGCGCATGTAGCTATTTTCATAAAACTGCGACAGCTACATGCTGCCGAATAATGTAAATTACGCCTCGTAAACGTAAAAATAGGACTTTTGAGGGCGACTGCGGCCTAGATCGATCTTTCATCTAGCGCTTTTGACTACTGAAAAACCCCATCGCACGCATTACCGATTGCATTGCGATCCTGGAAACGAGTCTATCCCCTTAAGATTTTTGTCTGTAGATTAAATCCATCGGCAGACTAGCCCAAGCGTACGTCTCGGTGGTATAGTCTCGCCAATGAGATTATTTCGCGACTATACAGATAGCAAGGATTAAAAATTCGCAGCTATCTGCGTCTATAAATGTCCACCGGAATTGCGGAGCGTGGTCGTCGTTTGTTTGTTACATACCTAAAGTCCAAACTGTGATTTCGTTGATGGGTGGTCAGCCTGTTACGGTTGTTGATCGGCGGATTCGTCCGTCCGTGCACGAGAGGAACATTACAGCTGGCTAATTTATGCCGTTTGACGTGTGCCACGCTTTCCTGGCGTGTCGGTCCACCACTAGGTGTAACAGCCACTACTTCACTCATATTAAAGTCGAACGAGCAACAGCTCGGCCAACAGTCATCTGCTGCTCATGTTGATCGTTCACCTACGGACAAACAAAGCAACACAATTGAACAGTGACGAACGATCCAAAGAAAAAACCGAAAGAGCTTACGCGACGACGATCGTTATCGACGGAACAGTGTGGACTTCGAAAAACCGCCTCGAGTCGATCACGATAACTCAAGATTATTGGCGCAATACGCGACGCAATTATGCACTTATCAAAAATTCAACGCAAATCTATCGAGACAGGTTTTCCAATGATGCTAACTTATCTAGTTGCGCAGCAGTATTTTGTAGCTAACGAAACTATAAAACGATGAAAAACGGATATAATAATTGAATGTTCGACAATTAGTTTGTCTAGATAATTTACTGGTCGTTTGGTATTTATATTGCATTTATTATTACTGCCTAGAGGTTTGCAGGCTACTTCTTATGCATGTTTACAGTGGTAAATAACAAGATTGTGGATGGTGTTGTTAGAAATGAACGACTTGCTGCTTGCCGCTTATTGAAAGGAAATTTGTAGTTCGATTAAAAAGTATGTACTAGTTTTTATCGACTATAATTCATATGACCGTATTCCACAACGATAAATTGAGATTTCTACGACCGTTTACAATACGAATTGTATAAATGTTGCATCAAAGCGAACGTTATACATTGTTATAATTGAGCAGCCGTGTTAGTATCGTTCAAGATTGGAGGATAAAAAATTCAACCGTTTCAATTTCGATTTTTATCAAATATGGCTAGTACACGAAAATACGCAAAATAAAAATCTGTTTCACCACCTTGATGATATATTATGTCATAAATTCTTATATAATTCTTTTTTTACTCTATACGCTCGAGGACTTTAATAGCATTGAGTTTTGGTGACGAAGCGGTTTGATAAAATAGATAAGAATTGACGATAGCGTAATCTCGATAACGGGAATAGTAGAATAGTACGAAATATGCATCACATTTCGAATATTATTTTAAGCTCGGATTCGCACTCCGTCAGTGGCATTTAACAGCGCGCAGTTCGTCGTACGAACGAAACAACGATCCATCAGCCTGACCAATACGCCAATAAAACATTAAGTAACACATTGTAAGGAGTCAATCGTGCCACACTCGTGAACGTGTTACGATTGGATTTTGCTCGTGACGCAAACGTCCGGAATGAAAACTAGCTCGCAAACGAACGCCAGTCCCAGCTGTACACCGAAATATTGGAAACAGCCTAGGGCTCTCGCCGTTTACTGCCGCGCGAAAATAATAATCGCGTGTATCGAACGTGTGCCGCGACGATATCGAAAATTCCATAACTCATTATCTCAGCGACGGGCGGCAAAACAGCGTTGTTGCGTCGGTATTGTTGAGCTGATAATACCGACCATAAATTACCGAAGCGGCCCGTTAGACGCCGGGAAATTCTCGCCACGAATTTTAGAAATCCCGAACTACGAATACGGGAAAGAAAAAGGAAAATAAAATCATCTTGCACGAACGCGGAACGATGACCAACAAGGCAAGGCGGCACCGTGACAGCAGCGTGAAACTCGTGCTAGGTACGAGAAAGTCGAATGCCAGCCCGAACAAAGCGTACGTCAGAATTTAGCTCCCTACTCATGGGGCCACGCACGCTTGTATACAATTCCCTGCGAACATTTTTCCTCGGTCTCTTTATTTTCTTCGTTTCGAAGAAAACGAGAGTCCGGCGTTGCTCCCACCCCATCCAGGAAAAAGATACGTTAACCCGGACACTATTTCTTCCACCGTAAGTAAATAAGCATTTAGCAAAGTACAACCGTTTCGTATATCGTTCTCACCAGATTTCAACGTAATAAACCTTGCGATAATATGTAGATCAATATTGCTGCTGTCAGTCCTTCTATCCGGCAAAGCATCATTGTTTCCGATAAATTGTTGTAGCCGTCGAGGAAACTCCGACGACGGAGGAGGTTCCAACACAGGCGTGTCGAAACGACCCGGCGTTGTTCGGCGAGGGTTGAAGATGATCACTTTCTAGACGGAATTGTTTCGCCGTTATCGCAACCGAAATCGCGCGGAACGTCTTCCTTTCCCGCGAGATTAATCGGCCGCTCGACGCGGGGCCAGCCTCGAGTGAAATCCCCGGGAGAGGAATAATTCAATAAAGGTGGAAAATGGAGCGAAGTCTAAGGCTGCGGTATGCCGGCTTTTTACTCTCCCTCTTTGAACTCGGGAGAGAAAGAGCGAGAGAGCGTGTGAGCGAGAAAGATAGAGTGGTAGAGAGCGAGAGAGACTCGTCCTTCCGCTCGGCTCGAACTCACACGGTGGCCAGCGGTCGGCGCAGCGATGGGTGTGCCAGAAGCACAGAAACCAAGCACCACCGCGACAGCCAATGGAATCCACACCCCCATAGATATTATGCCTCTCCCTTGTTTCATATTACTGCTTCGATAAAATCAATCGGACTACGGGAAATCCGTTCGCGGACGGAACGCGAGCGAGCGGATCGCCGCCGCTGTGGGCCGCGCGAATTGTCAATAACTCTTACCTCGTACTTGAATTCGTAACTTTGTTGCGATCGAGCCTGCACCATGCGTGGAGACGTTCCTCGGTTTTACCACCACAGCGCGTACAAAGTGGCACGGATGGGTATGGTATTACGGAATAAGACGCCAGAGAAAGAGACGGCACGGGAAAAAAGACAGAGTGGGTGAGCGAGACAGAGACAGAAAGGGGAGAGAGAGAGAGAGAGGTAGAGGTAGAGATAGAGAGAGAGAGAGAAAGAGAGAAAGAGGAGGACAGAGGATGACGATAAGCGATGACGATGATGCAGCGAACCAGCGAGTACGCGAAATGCCACTGGTGCGATAAAGATAACAAGATATCCTTTCCAATGGCAGATTCCGACTGTCACGCACCGCCTTCTTGTCCCTCGTTTTCACGCGATTTTCCACAATGACTGGCTACGCCCTGCACGTTCGCGCACAGAGTCACACTTCATCACTATTTGCTTGATCGCACCAAGATGGAACCGACACGGGCACGTTGATAGACAGGACTCTCTCTCGGCCGGGGACAAGACCGAAAACACGCACCAAAGAATCTCCGTGCCAACGCAAAAGGCGACCTCGCCAAGCTCCACTGCTTTTCGCACGACGCACTGAATACTACTATGCGCACTACTGCCAACAAAACGGATGCAAAGTCCAGGCGGCCATTGATCAGTGCCGCGCCAACTCCCAACGGGGCCCTCGGCACCTAATAATCAACACAACAAATCTTTCTCCTTTCATACGTTCCGATAGTTTCACATTGTTTTCCGTTCATTCCTCTGACTCGATCAACCCATATACGGTTTACATTCCCGCGATACAAATTTGATTTTCAATTAAAATCTGGTGAATTCGCCGACGTGTAAAATTTCAAAATATTACGAAATATGAAACTTACGAGTTTAATGTTTCAACATCCACTAAGGAAACGTATTTCTCGCAATTATGCTGACATTAACCAGTCACCGTAAACGGGGGAATCAAATTTATTCGCAAGTGTCGTCACTGAACGCTCGTACGTCACAGACATGTGCGTATGTGCATGCGTGTGGATTAATACTGTCGCCGCCCAGATTGACAGTAGCGGTTTGCTTCTATTTACATCAACGCACTTGTGGCCGCGACGATAATATTGCCGCGAGCTGTCAGTATCAAGAAAACTGAGCAGCGATAACGATGGAATGTAAATCGACGCTGACGAACGTGCTCGGGGTACTCATCCCATGGAAAGGACGCGTGCACGCGTGCTGATTCATGGGACAACACGCGAGAAAAACAAAAAGAACAGTTGCCACAGATCCGGACGATCGACGGACCCGTTTGTTTTTCGCTGGACGTTTAGCGAACGACTGATCTTAGGTTGGCAGCGACTACCTCGACTGCTCGAATGGAAAAGGTCGTACAACCGTAAGTGCAGCTGAACTCGACGCACCAATCTGGAGACCAGTGTTAGGACGATTAGGAATTTGCGGCACAGATGTATCTGCATGCCATTGTGCATAAACAAGCACCGCATTTTTCTCGTTTCAAAGATTCCATAGGATAACAGCCTGTCCCTCTTCCATTGAAAGGCGAGACCGCCTTAGATTCGGATTCCAATTTCTTGCATTCTTCCGTATGGTTTGTATCTAGATTTTCTACTATTGCCTTCTGTACTTGTTATTGTTGTTTCATCTCACGAATTTTATTATTGCTCTATTTCACTGCGGGTTCATTTGTATACTGTATACAAAGCTCGTTGCGCGAGTCTGTGAGCCAGTTTAACTTGTAAGTGTGCACGGATCTTACAATTAATATATTCGTAGGTTATACAAATCTTTAAAATAATTCACGATATGCGGATTAATATTATTTAATGAATGTTTAGATACGATGATGCACAAAATTAACAATTGTTTTATGGTGTGGATTTAATATCCTAATAAAAAAAAGCCGCAAAACTAAATAAATTAGTAACACTAAAATTGTGAAATATACAGAATACACGGTTAATTTGTCGAGGTCCGAGAGGTTTGTTTCCGTAACACTGTTTTATAACAAATATTTATCTACACGGTCATATGTACTTGATAAAAGATAGCGTTCAAGCAAGAGAAGGACGTTTTCTAATTGTTGCCTCCCACTTAGCCCACATTCTTTGTTCATACAATTTGTCAACTGCACTAGATAACGAGAAAGTTGTTTCCTTTCATAGGTCAAAGATAGGCGATGCTCTTACAAGGAAATGAAAAGAATCATTTCAAAGCAATTTCCACAAATTGTGAAACAGACGCGCGATTTATCGTATGCGCGCGTGCGATCAAATGAGTATGACGTCACGCGAGCCACACGAACGGCTCCGTAACGACGCGGGCCCGTTGTATCCGCGAAAACGATAATTACAGCTCTATTATAGACGAGTGCGGACTTCGGAATGTTCGAGCACTAAACGGAAACCTGTTACGGACGTTCCCGTTACGTCGAAAACATTTGCACTCGCGTTCTTCCGATGCAACTACAGTAGTACTCGCTTAAATTTAAATAAATCCCTCTCACTCTCCCCAGACTTACCCCACTCTCCCCCCTCCAGTCAGTGCCTCGAGCTCATCGGAGCCTTATCTCAACGGACAAGGAGAAAGATTAAAAATTTCGGTACTGCCGGTGGATTGTCGAGATTTTTCTGACTAAAATGAGTCCAAACACGACGTAAATCGGACTAGTTTTGTAAGTGACATAATTAAAAACATACGTATGATTGCTATGTACGAAGTATATGGAATTGAAGCGATCAACGTCGTGTTTGGACTCGTTTTAATCGGAAGAATCTCAACGATCCATTGGTACGACTTTTAAAAAGGTCGGACAAAAATGGTTGAATTTTAACTTTTCTTTATCGCGTGTTTATTGTTTACGCTCGCGGCATCCTTCCGGAGTCTCGATGTTCGACGGACTGCGGCTATATGTATTTCGCTTTCGTTCGCTATCTATTCTCTTACTTTATCGAGCTGCGCTCGAGTCGATTCCCCGAAGAGAAATGCTACGCAAGTGTTTGACTTCCTGATCTCAAACTTCGCGAATCGAAGTGAGCACTGCATATCGCGTTCTTTTGCAACGGACCGAATGCCCGTGAATCTTGGGGTAAAAGCGCATGCTCGATGGTTTCCTGTAATTTTGTACGCTTTCTAACCGCACTCAAAAGCGAATATCGCGCGTAGGTGTGCACGACTGTCATCGACCGCCATCAACAGTGTTCGCAGCGCGCGTTATCTCGACGGCTTCGAAAATGATTTCGCTTTGTCGTCGATGAGAGCATCACTCGGCCAGTTCCCACTGGTGCATTGTTGCAGGCTGTGGTCATCGGAGAGTCAGGGGGTATTCGTTTTCGATCGGCATCCCGAGACTTCCGTTGTATCGATGACAACCCGATGATGACTCGTGCTGGATACTTCCTCCGATTACTCCCGGCGTTCGAAGAAGCGGCATGAGTCTGTTTCGTCTTATGCACTTGGTATGCTAAGCTCGAGCGATCCAGATACATAAAAAACGTTACCCAACTCACTCGCATAGAATAACAATAGAAGCGTTCCTGTAGACATTTTGTAATCCAGGAGAATGCTATCGATTGAGCCTTCTGCTCAATCATGTTCAAGCATGATCGAATATTATGCTGTGCGTGTACTACGATTGGAAACAACAAAATGTATCAAATTATAATTCCACTATCTTTAATGAAACTGCGAGATTATGAACGTCACATGTGTGAAACGGTGATAAAGAACGTGTTAATTGGTCCAAAGGATTGAATATAATATGACATTAATTCTTCTGCTTGTTGCTTTGTGTGTTTTCGTACCCCATTTTTGTCATCAATGCATAAAGTCCGCAGTTTAATAACAATTGAATCGTAAATTTATTTTGCGCAGTTTTATTGAGAATTGTTACCGAGACTTCAAAATTGCGAAGAAAAATCTGTCGGCAGCAGTGCAATCAATAGTGGTCTCCCGCGGTGAGTCACACAAATTACTGCTCAATTATTGGGTGGAGACGGCCGATAGCATACTCAAATTTCTATTATGTTTATTTCTCGACAAAGACCGCTTTGTTCGAAAAGTTAACGTGCTCGGTACATTTTTCTAACAATAATGAATACAGTTTTTATTTACTAATGTGACGTGCGAACACTGTCTATTTATACTGTTGCAGTGGACGTGGCGGACTATGTAATCTTGATCATCGAGAGCGTCCCAAACGACAAGTCGTTGTTGCACGGGAACGGGTTAAATCAAGAAAAACAGCGTGCACATAACAATAGATCGGTAGGAAGCGATAATAATAAATGGAGGGTGGGAAGTGTTTGTTTCTGGGTGAAACGAAAACAGTTCGTTTATTGTTAGTGCTGGCATCAACCCTGCGTGAGATATTGGCGCGACGCCCACCAGCTCCGCAACAGAATTCCACAAACCACGGTTTATCGGGCGGATGATAACTGCAATTACAGGTGTCTGGTTAATTTCTGTTGCGCAATTGATTGCTCGTTGCGGAAATCGGACGGTTAAGCGCTGTCGGGCGTAACGCGCGAAATCCAAGACGTTCCCCATCGTCATCAGGAATGAGAGAGATAGAGAGAGAGATAGAGAGAGATAGAGAGAAAGAGTTACACGATGGGGACGATCAATCAATCGAGGCAGGGAAATATCGAGAAGAGTCGCGAAGCTCCGTCCGTTCGCATCTGTGGGTCTTCCCCGAAGAATTAGTCACTGGAAGCGCGTCTGCTAATCGTTAAGGGTTGGTTCGGCTAACTATGTCCGCGCGTTCTTAACATCCCGTCACACTTTTGAAGTTCGCGTGTCAATAATCCTTGACCTATTCGACATCTATCAACGAGAACTGGGAGCATAGCGTTCGGTGAAAAACCTGCGCCCTTGCTACGATTTAATGCGCACCCTCGTGCCTATAACCGCTCAAACTGACCGTTTCGATCATGCTAGACATCGCATTCAAACGTTAACGGACAGACGGTTTACCAATTTAGAAAAATTGATTTCTTTTTACTGGAATCAATAACAGCATGCGGAGAGACTATACCTTGTCCAACGAGACGAGGCAGTAAATTAACAGCGTGCGTCCTTTGCTGTCGCACTCAAACGGCTATGATTACGTTTAATGCCTCTTCTGGTTGGACAAGCTATATGTTTGTAAAGTTTTGAGGAAAAATTTATAGCAGTTACGTATGTGGATACAGCTCGCGAAACGTGTTTCTCTCGAAACAACGTTTACGCAGCTGGTTGACAAGATTAAGGAAAAAACATTGGACCGATCAACTTGAAATATGAACTGTATACTAATAGACAGCTGAGTATTTCTTAAAGAATTAGTCAACAACAATGGCAACTTTAGGCATGAACCAGTAACGAACTGTAAGGAACGAAAGCCGATTATTTCTGCTGGGGTTATTTTTGAAAAGAAGATTTTTATGTTCTTTTTTAATAAAACGCAGTCATTGAGAGTCTGCCAGAAGGAACTGAAAACTGTCTGAAAAGTGGCCTGACACTTCCATCCATGTTTTCTCCGCAACGTTGCTTTACAAATGGTTGAGCTTGTACTTTTTGCGATGCAATTTCCAGCGACCATGCATCATACGAATAAAATTTCGCTGGACACTGTCAAGCGCCATCGGGTGCATACTGGAAACTGTTGGGGAAACGGGATATTCAAACAGCAACTTGACTGCCTATGCTGCAGGCCGGGGGCCCGACATGGCTCGTTCTTCCTCTTTCCCCTCTTCCATGGTATCTCATGGTGGCGTACGGCATGGCATACGTCTCGTCGTGAAGTATACTATAGTGACCATACGGCATACGGTATATGCCCACACCCAATGATGATACGCAATCACCTTAGCAGCGGTGCTCATAACGATCGGCTCGCGTGCTATCGGTGCATTTGTCGATACCGTGTACTGGAGAGCTTTTTTTAAACCAGTCGAGGATTTTGCGGTCGCGTTACTCGGAAAAATATTGTGACCCTTTTGCGGATAGGAATTCGGTGATCTTCCGTATGACGTGATCAATCTCAATAGTAGCAAAATAAAGAACCTGAAATCCGTCACTTTGACGGGTCCCGCGAACCTAGTCTTGCTATTAATATTTAGACATTGTTCGGACACTTGTCAGCTGTTATTACTGTATAAAATAGAACAATTCTACAAATTACTCCCCTGGTCCCCGTGAAAGTGCGTTGAACCTCAAGGAACGATGCGTTCAACTTTGCGGTGTCAGTTGGATGACCTCTCGCTGGAACATCTGAACTTTAGGGGGAAAAATAGCCTGACCATCGGACTAATAAATCCATATTGATGACGAGTCTTCTATTTTCGTGTTCGACGTTGTTCGTAGTCTGTTTCGTCGGGGTCGGTTGCCGCGGATGTCGAAACGCCGCGGCGACTCTGCTGAAATCTTGCGTGTCCGCGGCTTGTCCACGTGACCTTGACCTTCTGCCACCCGGCAATTAGATTCAGGAGGTTTCTCGTTTCGCAGAATGTCAGCCCGAGCCGATGCAATCCGGGCCATAGCAGAGAGAAACCGCAAAGTGGGCTCTCTCTCGACGACGACGACGACGACGACGCGTCCGCAAAAAGAACGTT
Organism: Lasioglossum figueresi; assembly: GCA_028455805.1. Classification (NCBI taxonomy): domain Eukaryota; kingdom Metazoa; phylum Arthropoda; class Insecta; order Hymenoptera; family Halictidae; genus Lasioglossum; species Lasioglossum figueresi. The sequence continues at coordinate 4,680,343 of CM052200.1, forward strand.
TCGTTTCGCGTTCCGCGCACGACATTCGCGCGTTTACGATCTTACATAACGAGCCGCGAATTAAACAGACGTTTTCGTTCATTTTCTTCCGAGGCTGGCTAACAGCGCAGTTTCAAGAAGCCTAATAATTTCCGTACCATTCCGTTTCTTTTTTTTACGTAACCGTTAGAGTTATCAATGATTCATCGTTCCTTCAGCGGCACGTTCGTATTGGCACTGATTACGAGTCGATTATGCCGTCGGAGTTACCTCGTCTACTCGCGGCTCGTGACCAACTTTTTCCTTCTTCTCTCTTTTTCTTCTTAGCCTCTTATCGTAAACGTTCTCCAGTACGCTACGGTTGACCTTACTGATAACATACATCTGTGAATAGCTCGCGAATATATCCGCGTTCGTCCTTCCTGATGGCTGGTCTACCCATGCGTACAACGTCAATATACATAAATAAAACTGATAGATCTTTCTTGCACCCCTATTATTTTATTATATCACTTCTCTGCTGCTATTGATAGCCCAGATTCGCTAATGACACTCGACGCTCGCGGCTCGTCGCGGTTATGCGTCTTCTCGGAGAGCCGAAAGTCTGCTGGATAAACCAGTATGTTATAATTTTCTTTTCTCAGGATATTATCGTATGGTGAAAATACTTACCTGTTCAGGTTGTTTATGATTACTAGACTCCGGATCTCATGCGTTCATGTCAAAAATGGATTGGTCGAATACAACATTGTGAACACTTTAGAAAAATTGAACGATGCTACATTATTTTCGATTTGCTAAAATTATTCAAAGACGAAATCTATTTTCATTTAACTTCCGGGTCTGACAATTTTCTTGTACCATTTTTCCTTTGCAGAAAGATCCGCAGATAATGAAAAACATTCTTTCAAAAGATTAATGTTCGATCTATTGTCCAGCTCCTATAAGGAGAAACATGTATAGAAAGAAGTTAGCCAAGGATTAAAAGGAAGGCCCGGAGCAGAGGAGAATTGTTCCTTTTGCATCGTACTTGATTGGAAGACCTACATGGCTGGCTTCTGTTTCGCTTGTGCAAGCCGCAGACAATTTCTACACACGCGATAACTTGTCCAAGTTCGCTCGGCGTTGGCAGGCGACACACAGTTGATCCCATATTTTGCTAAGATTTCTCCTCCTCGTTCTACTTTCGGTGCAGATGCTCCATCATAATAGTTTCTATTTTCGGTCGGAGGGTTGGCTACACGCTCTCGTAGGTGCAGATGTTCAACGCCGGGCTAAAATCGTTTCGGGGGAGAAGGTCGGCAGCTCTCTCACTCAGCTACGCATTTTCACGAGGCCCCCAGACAAATTGTAACGGGAAAACGTGTGAAACTCGACCGGATATCGGTCGTTTACAGAAGGAATGAAACAAGAAGCAACCTCTCCTGCTCAACGAGCCAGTCGATGGTCGAACCGATACCACAGCGTTTCGAATCACCGATCTGGGTAGACAAAATTTAAAACCGACGATTTTACTACAATCGAATGGAAACCTTATTGGATGACCTATGTACCGAACGTACATGAGTCGTATCAACTGAAAAATAACATTTATAATGGCCTGCTCCTGTTGCAATTTATATAGAAATTCTATTACTAAGTTCACAGATTCGGAGCACTATCGAGCAAAAACTTTGGGGTAGCTTCACGATTTTCATATTGTGCTTTTTGTCGAGTTCACAGTCCAACTGCATATGGGAACTAGTTTCGCAATGAATATTAAGGAAAAATTGCATTTTGATGAACCGGCGACTGCAAGAACTGGCGCGTGTCACGGTGTCGCAAAACAGAATTATAAAATACTAGATTCGAGTCTTATTCTCGGATGAGATGAGTTGCATCGTTCCTATAAGAGTAAACTGACGGTAATTGCAACGAGGAAACGAGAGAAGTCGCTTCTAACGGCGGAATGAAGAGAAATATTGATAGGATGGTTAGATCTAATCGTTACGTTGAATTGTTGTTTTTCGAATAATAAGAGTAGCATAGATACCTCGATTCCGCTACCAGCATCGCAGCTCGGGGACACAATCGGAGACGTGATGGAAATACAAAGACACGGTGAACTGTGTAGGGGCACTATAAGGGAGTACACGAAATAGTAAAGGTAAAAAAAAAGAATGAATGAACCTTACTAGTGTCAGTTAACTGTTGCCTTGAAGTACATTGAGGCTCGCCTGTTTGATAACGCTGACAGAGAATCACTATGGTCGTAGCCATGATAAGATGAAGGACAATTGAAACCTTTAAAAAAGCAATGAATTGGGTACCTGATAATATTGCAGTAAAACGATAAACTAAAATGTGAGTGTTATTTTCAGTTTGTACAGAGTGTCGTTTAGATGATTGGAATACTTTATCATTTTTCAGCAATGTTCCATACGGATTATTGGGCTCTAAATAAATTCTTTTTAATATATGATATTATTAAAGATCCTTGAAACTTTTACGAACAGTGAAAATCAGGTCGAGCAAGATGTTTATTTGACGTTCTTTTAGAAACATCATATCCTCTTACTATTCGTGTCTTTTTAAGAACACTCTCGCTTGTACACTTTCACTGCCATCAATGTCGTGAACACGCTTATTAGAAGAGTTATTTGAGTGGTGATTAAAAATGGAAAATGATGACACACATATGAAACACATGCGATATACAATGATATATGTACTGCCTATCGTTATGTAAAGATTATAAAATAATTTAAGTAGCGTGATAACGTAATAAAACAGCTCTTATTACTTCAGTGGACGAAGATAACAATAGATATTGCCAAAAAAGTTTCTTGAACGCTTTCGTGAAGAAATGTAAATGAAATTGTAGATATCGGTGACAACCGCGTCGAACAGAAAGTGTCCCAGAACAGGCTTTATCGTTTAGCTTCGAGTGGTGCGAATTCCAGGTCGTTCGTGCTCTCGAGTAACAGCGCAGCGCGAAGAACGCGAGAATCAAGAGGTATCAGAGTTGGCTCTTATTCAATTAATCGTCTAGTCCATATGGCCGGCTCGCGGCGCATTAGTAGGCAGCTGGAAGAATGTCCCTGGAATGCGGGTGTTATTAGTTACAATTTGAATGCACACAACCGTCCCCCATTGTAAATTTATCTGGCATCTTCTTTGCAAATGACGGCTAACAATGCCGTGGAAACGCATTCCATCGACTGCTGCACGACAGAAGTTTTCTTTACGGCATACTCTCAAGGATATCTTGATACATCAGTTATTACTTACGTAAATGCGCTGTGTTAATTAACGTCGACGCTCGCTTGGCGCCTCCGAGACACCACCAAAAATTGCCGAAAGTTGACACAGTTTTCACATTACCAAATCTGTTTTCGAACAATTACAATTTCACTTTTTTCTTGTTGTAGGTCGGGTAACATTTCTGACTTTTGGAGTCGAAATAGTCGAAAGCTTCCGGTCCAAAAGGTTACTTCAATTATATCTAGACTAAATTAAGGAACCGAGGTTAAACGAACATGTAGTTTCCCTATTAATCATCTTAAAAAGTCAAAAATAATATGACATTTTTAAATTCCTCTGGTGTATTTTCACTGTCCTATTAGACCTTCTGATTTTTGTCATAAATGCTACAGCAGTAACTCATTAAAATTTAATTTCACTTAGTTAGAGCGAAGATCTTAGCCAATAAAATACGACAACGAAGAGCTCTGTCTTATTAACGCGTAATTACTTCCGTAAAAATAACGTTGAAAGATCAACGAGATTAAATCAAGCAAAAATCATCATTTTGTATGATCACTACTGCGAGTCACTGCATATTAGACTTTATAATTTAATTAATCAAATGCTTCCTGCACAGGCAATATATAATACCACTATATAATAATTTGAACATTTTCGGGCTTGCTTTGTTGTTTCTTAAAAAAGCGATTGCAAAAGTGTGAATCCCATCCGATATCGGTCTAACGTAAGTTACGGTTGTATTGAAATTTTTTTAATGCAACACCTTCCAATCTCAAGATATACACTTGTTAGGTGTAGCGTGTGACACAAACAGAACTGGGATAACGTTACACTATACAGATATCGAATTTCCCGTCCGTTCCCACAGACTTCGTTTCTCAAGAAATTCGGTGTCAAGCTTATCTCCTAGTATTTTTTAACTATCGTTTTTTAATCGTTGAATAAACGAAAAGGTTCTCGAGTTCAAATGGAAATAAAAACTTTTTAGTAGCCGCGGATCCTTTGGTATTAGACGAATTATCGCTCGAGTGCGGCTCTTGTTACATTACGGAGATAAAACAGCATCGTTGACAAAGCATATAGTATGATCCAATAGCGGGACTGATAAGCCATCATCGAAAAATTGCGTCGTCTACCTGTGCACGATAAACCGAAAACAAACTTCGAAATACATATTTCGAACGCGATATCTCGTTCGCTTTAAAATAATCGTCGATTATCTGCGATCGAATCGAAGAAGACGATGGTATCGGCTCGATTGTTCGCTGAAAATCCTCGATTGTTATCTGGGGACAAGAAAAATGTTTCTCTCTCCTATATTCTTCCTCTCTCGTGGTTATTTTATTTTAATATTTTGTCGCGCCGTCGTCAGCTCGCGGGTTACAATCACTCACGTTCCCACATGTAGATATTACAACACTACTATACATGTAACTTTCCACGCGTATAATCTGACACTGTCTATTTGAAAATAGCTAGAATTACCTATCAACGCAGTAAGGCTCTATGTATACGATCAATTCACGTATCCTCACTCATTTCGCATTTTCTATTGCGATACCGTCTCACGACCAGATCCCACAAGGCTGATAATTCCACGGATTAACACGTTCATTGTCAAACTTTGCATTGCAAGGACGATGCTGCGATTAAATTCAGACATTGACGTCGTCTGCTAAAGTATGCACGGTGTGTATTTTGGAGTAACTTTTATTTAGAAAAGTCAGCCTCGTTTTATTTGTGCCTCCATTCGCTTTATACAAATTTCTTTCTCTGCTGCTAGAAAAATTAACAGATCTAACATATCATTGCAAATGCATGCGATTACATAGAATCCACTGATTGTGGATCATGTAATCCTGTACGTTGTTAAGAAATTTAAAAAATGAAGATAACCAGAAGTGTTTATGTTGCAACCTAATATTTCGTCCTAAAGGAAAGGGACAATAATCAGAATTTCATATTAAGAACAAGTCCAAAAGATACGCACAACTTTATACAAAAGAAAAAGACATTATGTGTCCGGTAGGTCCGAGAGAACTCTACAGAACGGAGGGAACCAATGGTTCCACGCAGCCAGCACATTTTCCAGTTCTTTCAGTCCATTTCCTCCTCTCGTCTCTCTATCTGTCTCTCTCTTTTCCCAATCATCCCTTTTTGACTTTTTAACGTACGTGCCTCGGTCAATAATATGATGCACGTGCGTTCATTCATAGAACGCTAACGCGGTTTCAGAGCTCTGTGTACGGTTCGGTCGTAATCAAGTAAGACACGGACACCATGAGTGACAGTCTCACAGCCGAGATGACACATACTGTATGCATAGACCGATGCGAATTGCATACGGTCGCATTGCAGGCTGCACGAGTGACGTCCCATTCATTCCACCGAGTTACACACATAGCTGATAACTGTGCACCGATCGACTTCGCCTCGGTGCTAATTAGAAGTTTCTGAAACGCTGCCTCGAGGGGTACGAACCTCGTAATGACGCATTCTGCAACCGCGCCTAAGGGGAGAGCTGCCAAATGCGTTCTGGTCACCTAAATCCCCTAAATTAATTGCATATTATTGATTACAGTATCATACAACAAACTACGGTAATGTCTTGATACGAAACAAGTAAAGATCGAAATTGTATCTTGCTCGATCTCATTTTAATCAGAAAAATGTTATAACCGCGTTGATAAAAGTGTCATAAACAAATGATTAAACCCAATGGAAGTTATAGAAGAACTTCTAAAAATAAGTCTTCACTTTCAGGGATATCAATCAAGAGCGCAATGAAGGATGAACGATCGACGGCTTGCACGAAATTGTTTGTCGACGCTGTGCTTCTGATATTCTAGAAATTTTCACTGTTTATCTTGTAATCGGATCACGTAGGTATCGGACACAGGGTTACTTTTAGTCAAAGCTTTTATTCTCGTGCCGCGGAACTGGAAGCTGAGGGCAAAACATTCACTATTGCGAGGCGCTCTGCATCATCTCCATAGTGTCGTTGAGCCTAGTCGGTAATAAAAATAGTTGGTCAATTTAACGTTAATTTTCCGGTATTAGAACTAACCGGAACACCGGTGGGGTGGAGGCGAGCGCGGCCGCAAGCATGGGAAAATTGCGCAAATGCGCGGAATGTCGACCAACCGAGAAAAAGAAAGATCTGCGTAGGCAAGTAGATCGTTCGCCGTCTACCGGTAACCTTACGATTCTCGCCAATCGAATCGCGTTGACCTTAAAATTAAGATACACCTGCGAATCATGATTCGAAATGTTACCGTAGACTGTACGGCGTTTTCCCAATATTTTATTCACCACGATGTATCTTGCTCATGAAATATTAAAAGAAAGTGGCGAACGAGTCTCGCTGGTTCTTCGAATGTTACTTCATGAATCATGAATTTAAATGCACATAAAGTTCATGATCACTTCGCCGTCCCCCCTTGCACCTCCAGTCTTTTTACATTTTATTTATTTCCTCAGCGGTGGATGCTATACATCATGCAGTAGGGAAATTTCATGAGGAGACCGCTCCGAAGTGTATAGCGAGCAAAGATTTCGAATTTTTTCAGAAACAATTACCGAATGAAAAATTCGATATCTCGATGCAACGATCTTCCTGAAATGAATTCGTGGAAGTGGTCCAGGCCCATTTTTTAATCGGTTAGGTAACGGATGAGATTTTATAGAACGTGGACGCATATGAAATCGATTGCTTAATTACGAGTTCGAACATTCACTTCGGCAACGTTTTTTCCAATTCCCCTCTCGTAGAAATTTCAAACTGTCGAAATCAGGGTAGTTGCGTAATGCTTGTATGTACGCATATCGTATCGTAAACGAACCGTTTGCAGCTAGATTCCAACGTGTTACAATTGCACGCTCGCGAGCAATCGCTGAAATTGTTCGCGATTCCCTCTCCATTTTGGACCGTATGTCTAAATTTAATTATTCTCCTTGTAAACTTTCTACTACCGGGAAACTTTCACCGCTTATCAATATTAAGATGTTCCACTATTCTGCGGTGTATCGGAGCCTACATTCCTAATCGACGATGCATGATCGCTAGGAAGACTTCATTAGGGTTCGAACACGTTTGCAACATCTGTTGCTTACGCTCTCGTGTGTATACGATGAAAAATTGTGAACAACTTTCTTTCTTCAAACATTCTTCCGCGTGTGCGCTGCCGGATTGAAAAATAACAGTTTCTCCTGATAGTATATTTCTGGATGATCATCGCTGTATGTATTACTATTTTAGAATGATCAGCAATAAGCTTCCACATATTTGAGTAAACACTGTTATCTCTAATCGAAGATCTTGATGCCGAAACCAAGCAAAATCAGTTTTGACTCTTTTTTTAACAGTATTTTCTAACAGTATGCGCGAATACAATATATAATTATATATATTAATATATAATTATGAACAATATTGCAAACAAGGTTTTGTTATTACATTAAAACAGTTGAATATTGCATTTTGAAAATTGTACAATAAATTTATACTTTTACAGACGCAAGGCAAATAATTACATCTTGAAAATGATTCAAACTAGAAACGAAACGTCGATGATTATTTGATAATCTGCAAAATTGTTTTTTGATTTATCAGTAGAAATTGATCGAAACCGTAGCGCCGAGAACATCAACATTTATTAGTATGCGAATACGTCTGTCATACATTAGGTCGTCCAAGAAAATATCGTATGATTCACTCACTATTACCTAGTGCTCTTTTTCCTGCTAACTAAGGAAAATCCAATGTACCATGTACCCGAGAATCATCAAAGTATTTTTACTTTAGGATTTACCATTAATTCTTACGTGGGTGACCGTGCTCCTGGTTATTTTCTTTAACACTTTCTACGCATTCCTGTGATGCATTCCTGTAGTTTATTACGTTGACTCACCTAAACTTGTACGAAGACAATTTTGGTTGCCTATGCAAGGAATGAAAGTACAACGACCCCTACCATAAAAATCATCAACAGAGACCAGCTATTTCGGGTGGTCATACTCTAAATAAATTCAACCGTTTAATCTTTACAAGGCAACAGGGATTGTTAACACTGAACGTACCACGACCGGTCAAATCACCGGTTCTAGACTTTTTATTTTACAATTATTGGAATGATAAAGATGCTTTCATAAGAAACGATTTAATAAATAACTTCATTAGGGCAGATATTACTATGAGAACCGTACAAAGTCTAAATGAATGAAATCTTCTCATTTTTATAAGGCAACATGTGCCTGCTACTTTTATAGCTCGGTATGTTCAGTGTTAAACGGTGCAGTGTAGAAATCGGATTTTCGATTGTCAATCCAATGGCGCCCGTGGCAGTGTGTGTCAACGCTCGAACGAGGACAACCGTTTGAGGAACTGTTGCAGACTGCAGTGCGGACCTTCGATTCTGTTCGTCATCCGCTGACGGATACAAAATACAAAGTGCGCGACGGGGACGGCTTTTTTCTCTGCTATCCGTGTAACGCAACGACGCGACGCGGAGTCGTGACGACGCTACTTTCACAGAAAGCCACGGCATCATCATCATCGTTTCGCGTGTATACATTTGTCCGGGTTGAGTGGTACACCCCGTATTTTTAACCGTGTGACGTCGATGCGAGAGAGAGAGAGAGAGAGAGAGAGAGAGAGAGAGAGAGAGAGAGAGAGAGAGAGAGAGAGAGAGAGCGAAAAAGACAGAGAGAGGGAGAGACAGTTGGTGATGGTGTGGACGGGTGAACGGTAGATCGTAGACGTGACTGTCTGGTTACGAATAGACTTATTTCCACGGTCGCTGTCATTGGGATCGTGGCCGAGTAGCGTGGCTGCAGCTGCCTTGGCATGAATCTCTGGTCGAGAAACTAATCACGAAAATTCATTGTCCCCGCGCGGATACGTTGTTTCCTTTTCAAAGACCGGACACGCGATACGCAAGATCCGGGGATGATTCCTGGACAAGTCTGCTCTCATATCTGTAAGAAATCCATTAGAGTTGAACGAAATTGGTAGTAGATTAGAGTTTCTTGTGTAAAGCAATTTCTACCCCTCGTTCTGGTATTTGCTTCATAGCTGCGCTAATTAGAACTTCCTCGATGTTAATAGTTTCCTTCAGGATGTACAGCGCACGTTTATATTTCTTCTGCTCCTTCTTGTTCTTCTTCTGTTTCTTCTATGTTGTACGTCACATTGAGGTCATCAGCGACGGTGTTACAGTAGGCGACATGTACATTTTTTATTTAACCCTTGTGCCAACATAGAAAATTTTCTATGGCGTTCAATTAATATTATAATCGTGAGACTTTATAGTTTTTAGAGCATATTTGCATACCTCAAATGTACATCGATTTCTAAGTTTCTAAGAACATACGCTAATTTTTAGAGAGAAATTAAAAGTGGTCGAAATGAATAACATCCATGTCTACAGTACAGAAGAAAGTCTGGATGAAATTAACAATTATTTTAATATATGTATCTGCAGGCCAATTATACAGAAAATACAATCCTTTATTTCTGTTGCTCAAGCCATATGTTTTAACTTCATGTAATACCAAGATTAATAGTTTCATTACTTCGTTCGCTGTCGCCATTTTATCATCGCAGACAGGACATCGTCAACGTCATATTACATCATTTATTTTAAATTGCAAAAGGTCAAGTTAAAGAACATAAATATTACTTTCTCTTCGCAGAATGAACAGCAAATTGAAAGCTTCATTAAAGTTTATTCTCTCTTCACTGTGTTCTGTCTTTATATTCTATTACACCGTAAAAGAATACAAACTGTTGAGACAAATGAGAACTTTTTACTACAGTTCTTTTGTAACTGTTGAGTTCTATCAACTATATCACAATTCGCAAAAACTACGTCAAAATAAGAATCATGTAATTTACATTATAGGTCGTTTACTTGTTCGCGAAGTTGATCGCGAGCGGTACAATGAATGTGTGAACCAGACACCCGTCCAGAAACGAGAGTAGTAAACGTAAACCTATAGAACAGTCTGGTGTGGCCAATTAAGTTCTGTTCTCGGAATCCATAAGGTTCTAGCAAGGCGAAGGTGTGAACAAGACCTCTTTAACCTCGACATTGACCTCGAACCTTTATTGAACTTATCAAACGATTTAATTTCGAAAGTCTCCGGATCAATCGGTGGAGTTGGAGCGATCGAGGACATTTTTCTAGGCAAAGGTCGTTTTGGTTTACTATCCCCTTCGACCACGAAGCGTGTTCACTATTATCCCGTTAGGAGAGTGGTCATGACCTACGAAAAATTCAAGGCCCGTAGTATCCATTTCATTTATCCTGTGATGTTAACTGATCTTTATTGGTACCTAATCGAGTTACTCGTTAAGGGAAAGATTTACAAAAAAATAAGTACACTAAACAAGTGTTCTATCGAACCAATAAAACGCGTTTATCATTATACTATTAACTGTTCATATATATTCGATTTGGAAATAAAATTCGTCGTATGTAAAGGTAATATTAATATAAAATTAATATGTTTGCTTTTGTACAAGGTTCGATTGTCTTCCTTGTTATAATTCTAGGTATTAAAAATTAAAAATAAACATCGAATTTTTAAATTGTTTAACGTATTTACGATTATTTAGAATTTAGTATGTACACATTGGAGAAGAATATTTGTAACAAGCGCAGTACAATGTTCGGATTGGGAACACACCGAGCCGATTCATAAAAGAAATCGGCAATTTTGGAGTAACGTGGAATCTTCGAGGTGTACGTGCAAATGACTGCCGCGACCTTGCCCCGCGCTTTCAACAGTTGAACCATCTGCATAATTTGCGTCGATCAATATTGCAGTGAATAATTGCAAGGGAATTCGTGTTTTCGCGTGCATGCGGTTTATTAAACGACCGCGACATCTTAGACCTCGGCGAATCATTAAGGGAAGCCTTTGGTGCAGTACGGTGTATGTATATGTATCTAGAAAATTACGAAATTGGAGAACGTTCGTGGAATGAAAACTCGTCCAGTCTTGTATCGACGAGTTTCCTGTCGGAAATGAAACGAGCCCGAACAGATATTTGATTACTCGAAAGCATGTGGACAAAATGTGCCCCGCCCTAGACGTTTCGTGAGCTAAATTGACTTGGGCGCGTCCGTGTCGCTTCTTTCGGTTTTAAACAACCTTTCCGCCGAGATTACTCCAGACGAGCTTCATTAATTCGGCGCGAGCAGGCTCGTTCCCACGTATCACTTGCCTGTGGCAATCACAATTGTTTATACTACTCCACTACATAATAATAAACAATGACTCAACGCTAACGAGTGATTCATATGTTATAGTATCACCGTTTAGCATATTACCGAAAGCAACATATTTAAACCAGTTATCGTTCGTGAGTCATGAACGGAGCATCGATATTTTTTCCCTCCTTTCACTTTCATTCCTAAAATCGCGAAATTCAGTTTAATAACGGCTACTATGCAACACCTGTTAGTATCATAACTGGTGGACCGTCACCACTTCTTTATAAATTTATACCAGTTTTATCGGATTTATACTTTATTATTACACTCTCAAATTCATACCAATAAATGCCGGATCAATTCCAGTTTCCATGAATAAATTATACGAAAATCATGACGTTGAAATATATAAAAACTCGATCACATTGCAATTTTCCATGCCAAAAAATGTGCATTTATTTTTTAACAATAAAAGAGCAAATAATTGAAGAGGACTTATCGAGTTATCGGGCGACAACTTGTCATTATTATTATGAAAATAAGATTTGGGAAATTTAAATCGCAATATGCTGATAAGATATCGATATGGTATTCCCGAGTCGGACACAATGGGCAAGGGATGATAAAAAAATCCGCTATTAAAAATAATTATCGTTTATATCGCAAAATGTGTTCTATATAGACAGTTCCAAGATAGCACTCGGATGTCCGATGAATGTCCAAAGTACGTCCCGTATCGGACCTTCGTACGTCCCAGGGATGTCCGTATGTCCGAGATTCGTCCCAGGAATGTCCGAAAGAGGTCCGTGTTACAAAGTGTAACGTACATAGGACGTCCCTCCCGTTCGGACATATCTGGGACATACCTGGGACGTATGGCTGGACATATTCAGGACGTTAGAAGGACATTTACTGGATGTTTATAGGACATTAAAATATAATTTTAATTTTAATAGAATAAAAATTTCATTTATTATAAACATATACATTAGGTACATAGTACAATATAATACAATCGCGCATACAACACTAATATATACAATAATTCATAATATTTATTCATATAATTATAAAATATAAATTATTAATTTTATTATTAAAAATGTTGTCTGCATCTGAAAATTAGAATTTCTTGGTGAGAAGCATTGTCCAATAAACGGGAAGATTTTAGCATGAATATATTAGGTTGAAGGGAAAGCTATGTTGTATTTTAAATAAGCAGGTAATTTTGCTGGTAAATCAAAAACACATGTTAACTAGCAAATTATTGGAAAACAGAAATTGAAAACAGAAAACAGTAATATATTGTTGCAAATGATGGAAATTATATGATTGAATAATATTAAACATGTATTTTCATAAAGTAACTGGTATATGTTCGCTTATAAAAATGACAAGATTGATTTTATTTAGACTTTCTACGGCTCCTATTGTAATACGTGCACTGCTAAAAATATCTATACAGTCGTTTCTTACGAAATCAGTTTTATTACTTTTCTAATTGTAAAATAAAAAACCTGGAACCAGTCAATTTAATTGGTGTTGGTAGGTTTACCGTTAAAATACAATAGAATTTTCCCTCCAACCTAATTATAATTTTGTATTTTCCTTTCGTCAGTAATATTTCAATGACTGAAAGTAAATATAAAACAAAATCTTACCTGAAATGGCAGCGACAAGTTTCACCAACGCGATAGCGAGTCATTGGAAAACAGAAATAGACAGGTTATCTGAAAAATGGCAACATATTATCACAAATAATGAAAATTGTATCATTGAATAATATTAAACATGTATTTTCATAATTTGATACAAATGTTTTCCTTATCGCTAAACCTACAGAGCCTCAAAAGTAACTGGTACATGTTCGTTTATAAAAATGACAAGATTGATTTTATTTAGACTTTGTGCGGCTCCTATTGTAATACGTGCACTACTAAAAAGAACTATACAGTCGTTTTTTATGAAAACAGTTTTATTACTTTTCTAATTATGAAATAAAAAACCTGGAATCAGTCATTTTAATCGGTGTTAGTAGGTTTAGTGTTAAAATACCTTAGAATTTTCCCTCCAACCTAATTATAATTTTGTATTTTCCTTTCTCCAGTAATGTTTCAATGACTGAAAATAAATATAAAATGAAATCTTACCTGAAATGGCAGTAACAAGTTTCACCAACACAATAGCGAGTCATGGGAAAACAGGAATTGACAGGATATCTGAAAAATGGCAACATATTATTACATTGTTACAAATAATGGAAATTATATCATTGAATAATAATAAACATGTATTTTTATAAATTGATTCATATGTTTTCATTTAAATACGATAGAATTTTCCCTCTAACCTAATAATATTTTTGTATTTTCCTTTTGCAAGTAATGTTTTAATGACTAAAAATAAATATAAAATAAAAACTTACCTGAAATGGCTGTGACAAGTTTCACCAACACAATCGTGACAAGTGGCTGAAGTTATCGAATCACTCAACCACGCTTTTTATTAATTCGAATACTCTACTAATGTACGTACACGTGCACGAGTTTGTGCTAAACTAACCTCACTTCACGTAACCGCACGGTGATGCGACGATGCACAGTGGGGTATTAGGCCGAAAAACAGGAATAACATATCGTAGCATTATTTATGGGTTCGGGGCATAAAAGAGTAAGTCGTTGGATTCGTCTTGACGCTAGCTATAACATTATGAGATAAAAAATGTATTTTGACATTTAAAAAATAAAAATGAAAAATAAAAATTTTTTCTCGAAATTTTAAATATAGAATTTTGTACATCTTTAAGTACTGTTCAACTTTTATTCGAAACATTTTGTCCTCAGATTATTCGAACTCTTGAAAAGTAGTGATAAAGAAATGCTTTCAGAACGATGCGACGGTCGAGTAAACTCTGAACTCTGACTCTGTTCACTGTCACGTAAGCTTATTTTTACGGTCCGCAATATGTATATAAATAAATATATAATACTTATAAATACATATTGTATATATGTATATATATATATATATATATAAGTATGCATATAAAAATATTAATATTTTATAAATTTTGTAATATTTAAATGTGTCCTATGCATGAGAAGTGAGCATCTTAGTACGTACGAAAGTCTTGAGCACGGTTACGAAACTTAAAGAATAGACGTACTTGGAAAGTCCGAAATTCAAGTCCCACGGAAGTCCGTGGGACGAAAAAAATGGACGTCCCTGGTACATCCGAAATTTAGGTCCCACGGACATCCTTAGGACATAAAAAACGGACGTCCGAAATTTAAGTCCTTTGGACGTCCGCAACGGACATCGGACATATGGACGTAAATTGGACAAAAAACGGACGTCCAATGTACGTCCGTGCTATCTGGGTTTATACACAGAAACATTGTTTTATCGTTTCATTCCTTTATTTTTTCCTCTACTCTTCTGACCTTTCCCGCCTTTTCTACCATTTTTATTTCGCTTTCGTTCCATCAACTTGCGCGCCTTCAGCACTTGCTCTGGTCGTTTAAGTTCGTTCTTTGTTTTAATCTTCTCTTTAAGTTTCTGATTGTGACGTGCCCAATGTGTATTGGCAGTTATGTGTACTGAAACGAAGAAAGTAAATTTTATTTTACACGATTTAAATAGTCAAGCATCCTGAAACTTTTTCAAATATTATTATCGCTTACGTTTCTGCATTTGTGGAGACTCTTCCTCGCTATCGTCGTCGTTTCTAGCGTCTACTTTACTCTTCTCTTTCCAAGCTGAATAACGATTCGATTTGTAACTCGCAGGAATCCAAACTCCCGACTCGGTTCGAATTTTTTTGATCTTCCGATCCTTCAAAGTAAACGAACATGATGCAAATTTTTGAATATTTTTAATCAAATTCGTCAGAAGTGTAAAACACATACGTTATTAACGGTGACCATTTTCTTCTTCTTCCTGTCCCATTTCTTAATTTGTGCCTGAAGCCGTTGCGATTCCTCATTGTCTGCGGTTAAGTCCATCTGAACTTTGTCCGCTTCCGTATTGAAAGAGTTCACTGCCAATCTACAAAACAAAAAAATGTAATCTACACACCTTCAAAGAGAAAGGATTTTTCCTACCCATCTTCAGTGTGCTTATCCGGAGCAGAATATGGGATATAGAACTCATCGTCCTTTGTTGCAGATCGTTTTTTCTTTTTAGAAGGTTTATATAAATCATCGATATTTCTTTTCTTTGGTAACACGACAGTGTTAAATGCCGTGTTTATCTCCTCATTTGTGCTCGACGGAAGGTTTACTTTCTTAGACCGACCTGTTTAAAGAAATCGTTTTTAAATTGAAAACTTTTATCAAACTTAAATTCTCACATTCTTAAAGGTTCTACCTTCTAAATTCTTTTTAACTTCTAATTCCTCCGCTTTTCTGTGAAAATTCATAATGCTTTCTTTATGGAACGATCGTTTCGTTTTCATTACTTGATAGTCAGTCGCGGATGCTTTTGCTCCAATTTCAAATATTGTCTGTTATAAAGAAGAATTTTACATTTAGTAACTAATAATTATGTGATTTGTATAAATTGTGTATACGTACTCCTTGTGGTCTATAATTAAAAATTTTTGACAATAAATTTTTGGTGTTAGAAGAAACGTTGGAATATTCTGGTATAACACCTGCTTCACCAATGTGCAACTCCTTCACCCTTTTAATACTGTCGGAAGAAGCTGCTGGCCGAGATCTTATATATTGTTTATACGCGTTATCACAAACTTTCTCCATGTTTTGCTGTAAATAAAAATATTTGACTCTGTTCATTCATTTTTCACTTTATTGAGTTCATTTCATTCTTTATTTATTTATCTATCTACCAGATCCGTGGAACTGTTATGCCAATTTATTAATTCGGCAAGCTCTTCCTCTATCATATCTTGTGGCATTTTACCTACAGCACCCTCCACATTCTCTATGGATCCAGATGTCGGAATAATATTTAGGGGACGACCAAGGAAAAGATGTAAGTCTACCAGATAAGCATATTCATCTTGACTTACAATATTGTAAGCAGTTCCCGTTCGGCCAGCACGTGCACAACGGCCTATTAATAAAATCAATCATATTTTATGCAAACTGTACAAATAACAAAATATTAAACATAATCTATTCCCTTACCTACTCTGTGTACAAACAATTTTGATTTAGCAGGAAAATTGAAATTAATTACGTTATCTAAATGTGGAATGTCTAAACCACGAGCAGCGACATCTGTTACCACAAGAACTTTAACTTTCTTAGTTTCAAATTTGGCTGTATTTATTTTCCTAGCTGATGGATCTAAGTTTGAATAAATGAATGTATTGGAAATTACTGATTTGTCTAACACCTGGTAATAAAGTATGAACATTAGAGATACCCAATCTACAAAATCTGTGAAAGTATAATAATTTATGTATACATCGTATTTATACCTGGTGAATGTATTCTACGTGATGCTGTGTCGCAGCAAATATTACTGTCTGAGAGTCGCTTTTAATAACATTCTTTAATAGACATAGCAGTACTGCTAGTTTTTCTTCAGGTCTGCACACTATGAATGAAAGTGTCAATTCTTCTGGTATTTTGCTTTCTACATCCAAACGCACTAAAACAGGATCGGACAATCCAGCTTTTGCAAAATCTACCAGAATCTTGGGAAGCGTTGCAGAAAATAGTACTGTCTGACGAGCTTCTGGTAGTCTGTTTGCAATTTCATGAATCTGTTCTCCGAAACCCATCTCAAATAATCTGTAATACAAAGTACAAAATATAAATTCAACAACTTTTTAAAAATTCAATTCGCTGCTAATGAAAACGTTCTTACCTATCAGCTTCGTCAAAAACAACGTACTCGATGTTGTTCAATTGTAAATCCATCTCTATACATATATGCAAAAACCTTCCAGGTGTTGCAACCAATATATCAGGATTTCCATGGATCGCACTGAACTGATTCTCCATACTATCACCTCCCAAAATAACAGAAGCTTTCAAGCCTGTGAATTTTCCTATATCCTTTGTAAACTTTAACGTTTGCAATGCCAGCTCACGAGTTGGTGACAAAATCAAAGCTCTTGCACCAGCTTTTGCTTGTCTTACTTTTAATTTTTCGAACAAAGGAAGCAAAAAGCAAGCAGTCTTTCCGCTGCCTGTTCTTGCCATAGCCACTATATCGCGGCCTTCCAAAGCTAAGGGGATCGTCTGTAAAATATAATTCCATGAAACTTTATACTGGAGCATAGAATATAATGAAGTTTCTATTATGATCAGTTTACCTTTCGTTGAATAGGTGTTGGTATTTTGTACCCACGTTTCAATATTCCCTTTAATACAGGATAGCTAAGAGCCATCGACTGAAACCCTCCTGATTTTTTACACGCTTTCTTTTTAATTTTTGTAATTTCTTCGTCCTCATCGTTGTCACTCACTTCCTTGGGGTCTGCAAACCCCACGATATCTGTGTCTTTCATTCTAAAAATGTATAAAAACTAGATGTATCAGTATATTGTTATATTGTTTAAAAGGTAACCTAAAACCACCTGGAATGGGCACGTGGCTTTGTTGAGAGTTCTTGGAAGTGACTACAAACAGCTGGTAGTACAAACAAACTGTTACAGTCTTCCTGTTCGCAGGAGCAAACATATACCACCATCGACGTAAAGGTGAACTAAGAAACAAAGATAGAGAGGCAGATATGTTTCTCGCAGAAGAGACAAAGACAGAGAATATGAAGTAGCTTGATTTCTCGATGAGCTTACAACTACACAACTTCGTGAAGCGAAGATTCACAACACAGATTCACCATTGGTTACTAGATCAGAACTAGGGAATTTAGTGACAGACTGCTGGTGATTTAGACAGTGGGAATATTATTTTCAGTATATTGGTACTGCCAGGTTTTGAGCGCGTCGAATGTGGAGGGGATCGGCCATTTTTGTCGCAACCATCTTTTCGACATAATCCAACATGAAGTAAGTGAAGGTTTTTAACGAAATAAGTATCCGTCGGGTGTAGTGCGATCGTTGAAAATATTTTCAATGTGTAGAGATAGTTGCATCGCTGAAATGTTGCTAATAAATATGTCGTCAATCTTTTTAGGATCGGTCTTTGCGCGTACAGTGGATATAAAATATATCCTGGCCATGGTAAAACCATGGTCAAAGTGGATGGAAAAGTAAGTTAAATATGATTTTCATATATCTGTTATGCTGTAAAATTAAGTTCTTGCCGATCGAATCGTTCACAATTCACGATGTTAACCTTTTGTTTACTTTATATTCGTGTGTCAACCGTAACCTCTATGATGCTTTTAGACATTCACTTTCTTGAATTCAAAATGTGAGTCTGCACATTTAATGAGGCGTAATCCAAGGAAAGTCACATGGACTGTACTCTACAGGTATTATTCACGTTGTTTGTAAACATATTTCGAAAGGTTTACACAAATTGATTACAACATCTGGTGTAACTTTATAGACGAAAGCACAAGAAAGGTCAGGAAGAAGAGCAAGCAAAGAAGAGGACAAGACGTACACAAAAATTCCAACGTGCTATTGTCGGTGCATCCCTCACAGATATCTTGGCCAAACGTAACATGAAACCAGAAATCCGCAGAGCCCAAAGGGAACAGGCTATTATGTACGTACACTTTGATTTCATATGTATATACATTCATTTGGTGCCTTTCTATTGTAGGAAAAGGTTATCAGTAGACTGGATCTTTATGCAAAATAAAATTTTCTTACCTCATTTGCAACAAATTGGAAAGCGATAGAAATTTAGTTTCATCCCTATTACGTTTAGCAGGTTCAGAATAATATAATAGTATGTTTAAATTTTTTTAATATTTTTGCTATTTTAAATTACACCTACTCATTTTTGTTATAAATGCATAAAATCTGCAGTCTAGCTATCAGTTAGACATCTGTTCCTTTGACGTGATACCTCATGACACGTTAGATTTCAGAATGTCTTAGATTAAATGTGGACTGCTTCACCCAGAATTGTTGTTCATGTTCACGCTGTCTGGCTTTTGCGGGTTCATACAAATGCTATAGCATTATGTGTTTTATAATTTCTATATCTATCAAATACTTCATATTTTTGTCTTGCAATTTCAGAGCTGCTAAGGAACAGAAGAAAGCAGCAAAGGCTACAAAGAAGGCTGTGGTTGCTCCCAAGACTAAGTCAGTAACCAAACACAAAGCCGCAAAAGTAACGCAAAAATCTGCGCCACGTGTTGGAGGAAAACGTTAAAATCCGAACATAACGCAAATAAAATAAACTTTATATTTAAAAAATTAATTTCTCATCTTTGCCCTATTATTTTGAATTAATCAGGCGACGACAAAATTTCTACAGTCACAAACTCCTTTCATTCAACTTCATTCGAATTTTGTATATACGTATATCCAGAATTGAATGTCTTCTCCACAACCAACTGAAAAGCGAGTCAATATGTAATTTTGTCAAAATAAGTGACATACGCAATGACGACGTTTGTCGCATTTATGAAATAAGCGATCAGAATCTATTCGATTAAAGTATCTTAAAAAATAACAGAATGTTGAAAATTTTATTTATTTATTTCAAAAATAATATTTTTATATTCAGTAGGATCGTACATAGCTTAAAAGTAATAATCAGTTCTTTTTATTCAGTTCCTTTTTCAACAATGAAAGTTTAGTCAATGCTTCATCTCTCCAGGCGCGTCTCTCTTGTAGTTTGTCCAATGGACACATTTCGTTCAACTGTTGGCTGATCTTCTCCGCCATCTCGCCTTCAAATTTGGGAGTAGGACCAAAAGTCATACTGACATCGTATATGGAGTTTTTGTATGTTTCGCAATATTTTTTCATTCCTAAAAAAATGATAATTGTAAAATATCTCAGGAACTCTGCTCTTCTTCGTCGACAAAATAAAATTTACCTTCAGCATTCAAATGAGCGACTTCGAAGGCACCGAGGAAAGCGTATCGCATTCCGAGACCCTCGCTCATAACTGTATCTACGTCTTTCACGCTCAAAATACCGTCAGCTACCAATCGCCATGCCTCATTCAAAATCGCGTATCTGAACATATCGAATTTCACTGATAAACGTGTAAAATTTCCCTAATAAAATTGATTAGCATTCAAATATCCATACTGTATACGGTTGAGCGCGAATCCATCAATTTCCCTATTGAATAGAACGGGTTTCTGACCGATTTCAGCCATAATAGTTTTAGTCTTCTCTGGAATTTCAGGCGATGTCCATGGTGCGGGAACAATTTCTACCATAAGTGTGTAGTACGGAGGGTTTACCTACATTAATAAAAAATAACATCCGGTCATCCAATATTTACCTCCTACATATTTAACCTGTTTGACTCGACTACATACCGGATGTGATACAATTACTTGTGCACGATGTTTTAATTTTTCGCTAATTAACGACGGACGGAACGTCGACGTGGAAGAGGACAGAATTACTTTGTCGTCGACTACTTTGTCCAGTTCACCGTAAAGTTTCAATTTCAATGGTAGATTCTCAGGTACGCATTCTTGTACTAGCGTAGCTCCCTTTACAGTCTCGGCCAAATTGGATGATCCTGTTCATAATATTTTAAGATTTAATTAAATGATGTTTAGATGCGATATGTAATAACGGTTACATCTGTATCCAGGTCTTAAGAATCATGAATGACAAGCGGACCTTTAATTAAATTGAATTGCTGGTCCGCGGTAAGTGTACCCCTTAAAAGACCGCCACCTTCAAGACGCTTCAATTGTTGTTGAATATCATCGAGAGCCTTCGTAATTTGTTCGTTTACAATATCGTAAATAATTACTTCATATCCTACGCTGGCAAACAGCATAGCCCAGCTGCGACCAATCAGGCCGCTAAAGAATAAAAATTAAATAGTTATTACATCATATGTGTAATGAAATCGAATAAAACGAAATGCTGTTTCTTCGATGTGACGTTACGAATCACGGTATGCATGCTATTCTGAAGCTCACAATCTAAACGATACTTTTAAAATAGATTGATTGATGTAATTCTCCACCGTTTATCATTAAACTTTTCCGTTGTTATCTTATCTACGGTAAACTACTTCAGGCCATCACTGGTTACATTTTTTCGGATGAACTAAATTGACTAAAAAATGGCTTGCATATAAACGTAATTCTACAAGCATTATTACCAGTGAATAACGTCCAATAGAATCGTTCGATTTGAATGTCCTTGTCAGTGTAACGCTGCATTTTTTAAAATGTAAATTATCAATATATCGTAACCGAGAAGGTTCATTGATCAAAACATGAATATATACTACTAGTTAACATTACGCTAATTAATATTAAAAATTTTATATTAGAGAATTTGTATTATTATTAAATAATCTAGTAGAACTTCGTTTATTCGGGTTGTCAAACATACATGTTTATATATAATCTCTATCTTTTTTACAACATTTGCAATTATAGTGTATGTATATGTCTTTTGATTCATACTATCAATATAGTTGTACAAGTATATATACAAAATGTGCAATAAATAAAATACATCAAATGTATTTGTGACATTTATGTTTAATGAATTGTGTGGTTAATTTAATATAATTCTTAGACCAAGTTAAATACACAAATAAAATATATTTTTATATGAAGAAAATGATGTTATTTATTTTGAACTAGATAATTGAAATATAAAAAAATCAAGCTGTTTAAAAGTTTGTATCTCATTTAATAACGTTTCGTTACCTTCCAATAATACCAATTTTTTCGTTCTTTACCGACATTGTGAGGCAGTTGAAACACTAATATAAAACAAAACGCGACTGCGTAATGCGATGTCTGACACTGTATGCCTCGCCTTTCGAATGCACTGCATATATATAAGCGGCAGATTGTACCCCACTACATCCTGTTCGATCGTGTGGTAAAATATGTTGTCTTTACTCAACTACCTCTATCGAAAAAATTGAGTACCACGATCGGTATCTTTTAATCACATCGAAAACAGTTATTGCTTTGAAGTGCTTTATTGAGAATAACTTGTTATTATGTGATCTGTATTTTAAATTATTACTATGCACATACCATTTTTTACTCTCATGCATTCATAAGGTATATTGTCTCACATTTATGAAGAACGATATATTATAATATCATGATGACAATGTTATAACAAATCTTATTACGCTGTAATAAGTTTGGTGTTGCAACTACAGACAAGCTTTTAACAAGATAGTCGGTGGCGGCTCGCACTTGACGTATATAAATAAAACAGATATCGATTATCGAATATATCTTGTGAATTTTTCAAAAATATTTCTTAGCGATTTCCAGTCAATCGAGATAAATTACAAATAATAAATAATTCTTCGATTAAATTTAGAATTTGATTGATATATATACATATTATTACATATATATCTATAGATATATATATATATTTTCCTCTCTATATTTACATATATATATATGAAAGGAAATCTCTGGTAAATATATAAGACAATTATTATTCGAGATGGTAAAGTAAACGAAAATATGTTTCTCTGTAAACAAAGTAAATTTTGTCTTTATTCATTATTTAACCACAGTTATTTACACTATTTACAACCTTACCTGTAAACAAAGAAACGACAATTAATGTTTTACTATTAGCCCTTCTCTGCCTATTCTACTAATCTTGTTTATCACTTTTTATCCTTGTACTTTTTCACGTGTGCTCTATTGCGTAATAGCTATATCTGTCTCTCTTCAATTCTTCTCCTAATCGTCGTGAGCATAAGAAGCGCGGCAAATTCAAAACTAAAGAAGGTATACTTTCTTTACAAATATATATATATTAATTTTCTTATAAAATAGTAAAAATTGTAGTTCATAAATAGTATTTCTACATGAAACTCAGAACATGGAATTTGTACATTTCTCTTATTGTGTGAAATATTTACACACATAAGCTAGTAAACGGTTATGCACTTCCACAATTATGAACTTTCTTTCGTAGGAAAAGAGAGGAAGGAAGAGGGGCGAAGGACGACAGAATGAAAGCAAATCGAATGAAATCATATATATAGGTATACGAAAAATATAGTATTATAATATAAGTGTAATGTAAGTGCGTATCACAGTTGTATTGCGGGAAACTCATCTGCAAGAGTGACTGGATTGTTAATGGCGCTGGATTTCCACGGGGAAAAACCTACAACAGAACTCAAGGTTACATGCAGTTGCAGTTACGTACGTCTTGTCAAGATACGTTGCAGCTTGCAGTATTCATGTTTGGTTAGTATACGACAGTATACGATTCATCGCAGACTCATCCGCAATCAACCATTTTATTTATTTTAAAAAGTTGTCTACGATAATTTTATTTCCAATATCTTTTGTTTATTAGTTTCCTTCTATCTCATATAGTGAACAGATATCTGATTGTGTGACACTTAATCAAAACCTATAATAATGCCAGAGGGCTTTGAAAATTATGCGGTTTACAAAAGTGCAACCGAAAACCTGGATTATATTTCTCATGGACATGGTAATTTTTTTTTATGTTCTAAAAATTTTGAAATTATTGATCAGCTTTTTTTGTAATTTTACTTTACCGATAATAGTATATCAACTTATAGAAATAATATCATGTTTTTATATTACTGATGTTAGAATGGTTGTTCAACAAGCACTGTATACAGTATCATAGAATTACATTGGAAATATTGAAACATGAAATTATAGTTCAATTTTTATACTATGTATTTTTAGACTTTTTATTGTGAATTAAGATATATATTTGTTTTCATTCTCAAGATATGCTAATGATGAATGATCAAGATGCGTTTAGTCCCTTCAATGGATCTCAAGGGACAAATGCTGCGTCACCTTTTTCAACATCTTTGTCACCACTATACAACATGGATGTGTCGCTAGGTAGTTTCAAAGATGACACAGGTATATATTAATATTTTAAAAAATTCACCTATTCAACGGATTTATAAATCATAAAATCTTTTATTTGTATTTCTTCAGTTATCTGTGAACCGTATCTTACAATCGTGGAGCAGCCAATTGAAAAGTTTCGATTTCGATATAAATCAGAGATGATAGGAACACATGGAAGTTTAGTAGGATCAAATGCTGGAAGTGGTCGCAATAAACATTTCCCAGCAGTTCAGGTGCGACATCTATGATTAATTCTTAAGAGATAGAAGGATATATGTATGGATTATTTATTATGTTATTTCTTCATTTAAATGAATAACGTGGTAGTACTTTTGTTAAATATACTTTTCAGTTACACAATTATCCTACAAGTGCAAAAATAAAATGTACATTAGTTACATCCGGAGAGGGTAAAAGGATACCTCATGCCCATAGATTGGTGCGTAGAGTAAATGGGGAAGATTGCGATGATCCTCATATAATTGATATCACTCCAGACAATCATTTTGTTGCAACGTATGTTATATTCCATTTAATTATAACTAATATTACTGCACTTATTCATATTTCATTGCTTCTTATTTTTTATTAATTGTATGATATATATAGATTTCATGGGATGGGAATTATACACACAGCAAAGAAATATGTACGAGAGGAACTTATTAAAAAAATGCGACATGAAGCAATAGAAAAAAAGAAAAGAGATTGTAGTAGCAATACCCTTACTACTCGAGAAGAAGCTCAGGTATGCTGTTTTAATGTTACTTCTAATTATTCTTATACAAATTGTTTAACCGAGTGCTTAATTTTAAAGATCAAACACGATGCAGATATTTATCAAAAATGTGTGAACCTAAATAGCGTCGCACTATGCTTTGAAGCATTTGTTTTGGATAAATGCAATATCATGAGACCAATACCAAACTGTATTGTTTATTCAAAACCTATTAATAATCTGAGTAAGTAAAAAATTATAATAGATGTATTAAAGCATTTTAAACGAAAAAATAGTTCATAACACAACAATATTTGTAATATATCAGAAAGTGCATTAACTGGAGAACTGAAAATATGCAGAATTGATAAACACACTAGCAGTGTTGATGGAGATGAAGAAATTTTTCTACTTGTCGAGAAAGTAGGAAAAAGTAAGTATACTTTTTTTCAGTACAAATTATAGAAAAGTTTTTTCAAATTAATACTTTTTTCATTACAGAAAACATAAAAGTCAGATTTTTTGAGGTAAATGATCAAAACAGCGAAGTTTGGAGTGACTATGGACGGTTCTCGGAATTGGATGTACATCATCAATATGCAATTGTATTTCGGTATTTCAGCAATTTAACACATAAATTTTTCAAAAATAATCATTATTTACCTAGATTATGTTTATACCTACTTTTGCAGAACACCGCGATACAAAGATGTTACTATTACATCCCCAAAAGAAGTATTCGTGCAACTAGAAAGGCCAACAGACGGTGACTGTTCCGATCCAATAAAATTTATTTACAAACCAAGCGATAAAATTATAGGTAATTGAAATACTCAAAACGATTCTATATAATAACCTTCAATCATAATAAAAAACATTTAATTCACAGGAAAGAAGCGTCAAAGAATATCCAACTCTGGAAGTAGCGATTTATCGTTCGTATTACCTAATTTGAATTGTGAAACAGGAAATATATCAGGAATTTCAAACGGAGATAGTCGGGAACTTTCTCAAGAGATAAAAAAGTTTTTGTCACACACTGAAAACATACATCTTGATCAACTAGATATTGAACGTAAATATAAGTTATAAACATATCTTTACAAAGCGCAACTGTTTATAATTATTATATACTTTTATCTGTTTATTTCAACAGAATATATAGCACTCTGGAACCCTCAAGAGAATTTGGTAACCGATGGCCCATCATCTAAACAAGTACATGTTGCTTATTATTATTGTATTTTATATTTTAATATTTCATTATCAAATTATAAGTTATCTATTTTGTTTTCTAGCATGAAAATGATATCATGTTTCCTAAAAATATACTTATAGAAGCTATGAGATTAATGAAATCAGATCCAAAAAATGGTCAAACACATATATGTAAGCTACTTAAAGATCGCTCCACTTTTGGAGATTCCCCATTGCACGCAGCACTTCGGTACGGTCAACGTGACGTTGTCAAGTACATGTTAATGTTGATAAGCTCTGATAAGGACTGCAAGATACTTGTTAATGAACAGAATAGTTCTGGCAAAGTAAATGTCTTTTCCATATCTCTCTTTCTACTTTAACAAATGTTCAATTAATATTCAAGTATTTATTATTATAATATAATTACTTATAATGCATTCGTTCATTAGACGCCGCTGCATTATGCAGTTCTACAAAATCTTCCAGAAAGTATAAAAGCATTGCTCATGCTTGGAGCTGATCCAAACCGATTAGATGAACTGGGATGTTGTCCGTTACACATTGCTGTGAAAAGTAAGTGATAATATAAATTAATCATGTACAACGCGTCTATAGAAATGTATATATTGTAGATCCTCAAGCTGGAGCTTGTGTGAGAACTTTATTATCAGATAAAAGAACTAAAATGGAAATTCATAATGATGCCGGATGGACACCATTGCAGCTTGCAGCAGAGGCTGGTTCATACTGTGCAGTATGTTTACTTGTTGAAGCTGGGGTAAATGTAAATAGTACTGATATGTCATACGGTCGAACTGCATTACACATTGCTGTAGACGGCGGACACAAAGAAATCGTTACATATTTATTGGAGAAGGTATGACTGTCTCATTTAAATAAAACGAATTATATGTTATTATTAAACTTTGTAACTGATGTTAATTACCTTGCATTGTCATAGACAAACATTGCCATAAACAAAAGAAACTTCAGCGGAAATACTGCTTTACACTCAGCAGTTGTATATTCTGGTGTAAGAGCAAAAGAGCTGTGTGCATTGTTAATCAAATATGGAGCAGATCCACACATTCAAAATCATAATAGAGAAACAAGCGATGTATGTACTTCTTTTAACTATATTCACTGATTGTAATTATGTAATATTTTATTCAATATATTTCCCAGGATGAAAGGAAGACGACCACACATATAAAAGAAGAAGTTAACTCCGACAATGAAAACTCTGAAGAATTGAATGGACAATCGTCGTTTGATTTGGCAATGAATAAACCAGATGTAAGTTATTATTAATTTTTTTGACATATATGTATGTTTTCATCGGTTATAATATTTTAAACTAAATAATGTGTCCTGTGTAGATTTTGCAACTTCTTAATGGTCAAACCGATGATGCACCAAGCGAAATTTCTTACGTTTCCACTAAACAAGAAGTACAAGATGAGGACTCGCAGAAGGAGTTGTTAAACAATGAGCAGAAACAACAATTGTCCGATATTCTTGATGAAACACAAGGTTGGAGAAAACTTGCCAAACATTTGAAATTTGAATACTTTTTAAGGACATTGCAACATACTTCGTTGAGCCCATCACTACTCTTATTAAATTACATAGACGTAAATATAAATTTCTTTATTGTACTACTATATTATACTATACGTTTTTAACAAAATAAATGTTTTTTAGGTTCAGTCATTGATGTCCCTAACCGACCTGGAAACGGCATTAAGAAATATTGATGAAACCAAAGCGGCGAATTACATTAATGAAATCTCAATTGTACACATGCAATCTTAATCGTACACTATATTTTGTTGCTATTAAATTGATTAATACCATTTGTTATATATATATATATATATA
The DNA here is from genome assembly GCA_028455805.1 of Lasioglossum figueresi. Classification (NCBI taxonomy): domain Eukaryota; kingdom Metazoa; phylum Arthropoda; class Insecta; order Hymenoptera; family Halictidae; genus Lasioglossum; species Lasioglossum figueresi. The sequence continues at coordinate 4,708,531 of CM052200.1, forward strand.
TATATATATATATACTGTATATTATTACACTAAAGAATTTCTGCAGTATATGTCATTTTTATATCTTATGATTCGTAATACGTTGTTATAAATATATATACTCTACAATGTAGAGTCTACATAAACGATTGACTTTCTAATAGAAGAAAATGATGTCAAAATATTTTCATAAAGGCTGCCAAATTTTTTCCTATCTAACTTAATCCTATTTTTTTAACTTTTAGTTAATCTTTACTGTAATTTGTGATCTACATACGCAAATTACACTGTGTAGTGTATTTAACCAAACATTTGCGTAGTCTTTATTATCATTATAACCTGTCAAGGTAATTTCTTTTTAAATTTTGATGTTCCGTTACCCAATGTTTGTCGAATATGTTCCGGAAATTTTTTTTGTTTATCTACGGAAAATTGTATGTAATTTTTTAAACGCGCAGAATGTATGTATATATATACATATGTATGTATAGTACGAATTCTATAGTGCATATAGGGAAACAGCTGTTTCACATATTAGTAACACACCTTACTTTTTTGCGAGAAAAGTGTAGAGAAAAATTCTTTAGCGGTAATATCTTGGTTATTAATATGTGTTTGTCAACTTTTTGTATTAATATCAGTTAAACATACAGCAATTATCGTATCAAACGGATATATTGAAATGAATCATATATTTACTGGGGGCGGACTGTTTTCAATTTCGTGAAGAGAGACATTATTGTGTTAATATATAATAGTATTACAGATATAGTATTGTTTTTGAAGAAGTACGTTTTATTAAACACAAAAGATGGATAAACTAAGGAGAGCACTGAGTGGCAATGATCAGTATGATGAAGAAAGTGGTATTATTCCTCAGGTAATTAATATTATTTTCCATAATACTCGTTGTATACGGATATTTTTATTTTGCTATTGTATACAATATTATGTTCAATGCTTGCAATTGTTAATGGAAGGTTGATGCGGACTTTACGGTAAGAGTGTAGATTTAGATTCATAAAAAATAATACAAGTTTTTTTTTTGTTGTATTTTTTAACAACAATATCCTCCTCCAATAGTATTGTTAACTAATTCACATTTTATTTTTAGGTTATGGACCAAACTACATTAAGTTGGTCTACTCGGATTAAAGGTTTTGTTATTTGTTTTATTATTGGTATATTGTGCTCCATCCTTGGATCGTTTGCTTTATTTTTACATAGGGGACTCACAGTATTTGCCATATTTTATACGCTAGGGAACGTTATCTCGCTAGTAAGGTAAAATTTTTTCAAATTTTAAAAATTATGTACATTATCCTCACAAACATAATTTTCCCTTAGAAATATCTATAGGTATTATAATGTTTCATTATTTTGATCGAAAAAGAGAAATTACATATTTCACAAATTTGTTTGTTTGTAAACAATAGAAATTATTATAATATTGATTCTACTGATTGAATATAATATTGATTCTACTTCTAGCACGTGCTTTTTAATGGGACCATGTAGTCAATTAAAGAAGATGTTTGCCGCAACAAGACTGGTTGCAACAGTCTTAGTATTGGTTGCTCTTGGAATGACGCTTTTCGCAGCGTTACATGTAAGTATAATGAAAACAGTTCAATATACATATTATAATATAGTAACTATAATTGTTGTTTGTATTTTTAGCTAAAAAATGCTGGATTGGCTCTTCTGTTTATAATTATTCAATCACTGGCAATGACATGGTATTCTCTGTCTTACATACCTTATGCACGCGACGCTGTTAGAAAAACTGTGGAATCTTGTATGTTATGAGAGAAATCTGGAAAGCACGCAGTGAAATTTTTTACTTAAAATGGTTTATGTAGCACAAGTTACGAACTGAGCTACGAAAATAACTTAAAGATACAAAACATAATGTTAACAAACCCTATATATAAATAAGTATGCATTTATTTTTGAAATGCTTAACGTGTATCTGTACTTGAACGACAATACAATGATAATGTTTTTGAGCGTAGATTTAATATTACAATATTTTATAACAATTCTGTAACTGAATGAAGTTATACAATTTACATAAGATTTACATATATAATGTTCCAAAAATACCATTTCTTTTGTAATGTTTGTTATACATAATCATTGTATGATATCAATAGTTTTGTACATTAAATTGAAATTAATCCATTCATTCTGTCCATAATATAAATCCCTTCGTACCGAGCATTTTCATTCTTCTTACACCAGAATAAAATCTTGTGAAATAATGGTATTGTGACTGTATTACTATATTACGATACAATTTCTTGCATACCAGTTTTATAGTAATATACGCGCTTGAATTTTACGTTTTTAAGGGGGCAAACTCGTTTCCAGGATTGAAAAATAATGCATAATGCAAAAGCGTTAGATAAAAGATCAATAAAAAATCCTATTTTTACGTTTACGAGGCGTAATTTGTGAAAAGCTTTATGAAAATAGCTACATGCGCATGCAGCTGTATGCTTCCGAATAATGCAAATTATACTGCCAAATAATGCAAATTACGCCTCGTAAACGTAAAAATAGGACTTTTGAGGGCGTTCGCGATCTAAATTGATCTTTTATCTAGTGCTTTTGACTACTGAAAAACCCCATCTTTGCATTGTCGAGAAATGAGAAGGCGCATCCCACACCCTTGCAATCCTGGAAACGAGTCCCGATTATAAGACTATTGTTCTTTTCTTATCGATTATATTTTTTAATATCTCCTGACTTCGTCCAAGTTATTTTTTCAACAAAGTATTATTATTTTATATATGCTATGTATACGTATATATATCGTGACGTATATATTGTTCTTTTCTTATCGATTATATTTTTTAATATCTCCTGACTTCATCCAAGTTATTTTTTCAATAAAGTATTATTTTGTATATGCTATGTATACGTATTGTATATATATATATGTATGTATATATCGTGATATCAATATTTAGCTAGTAATTAAAGAAAATGGCAAGGAACAAAATCAAAGTGATGTGAATACCGTATGTTTTCTGAATATTTTTATAGATGATGACGGTAGGGAAACAATTCAGTTTAAAAACTGAACGTTGAATATTAATGGACCAATCGTGCATCGTCGTCCCTTGATCCGCCAATCATACATCAATACGGTATTTCGTCATACAAAAATGGACGTTCTAATTGGACGAAGATAAACAATAATTTCTTTCCCGTTCTCCGATCAGTAGCAACAGGTTCTAAGTACAAAGAAACTTCACCAGCAGCCATTGTACATTTGACGCGCGGGTCGCGATCAGCAGTCCATAAAGTGTCCAATAATTCGTGATCTGTTCCATCAATTCTTCTATTCTTGACGTATTTGCGGTAAGCGAAACTTTGTTAGTCTGACAGTTACTTGAAGCTGTATCGTAGATTTGGCTTGCATCACACACGAAAACGTTCCAAAAAGATTGCAAATAACCGTTAGTAGACGTTCGTTCAAATTAGCGTAATATTTCACCGTAATTTATCACACTGATACGTGTGCTCGTTGACGTGTAAGTGTAATTATTCATTCACGTGTAAACCAATAATACGAACATATTTTCATGAATATCCTTTCGTATAATAAATTAGTCAGAAGTCATCGTGAATTTTTTAGGAGTCTTGTGTACTATTCGGTCATAATGCATCAAAAACATTTTTTCGTTTTTTCATGTTTTACAATGCCTTACAATTTCAAGAATTTGGTTGAACACTTTTATTGTCTTATCCAGTGATTATTATATGCTATCATTGTGCTATTCATGGTTTTCTTTTTTTCTAGAAAGTATATACACGGAATTTGTCGAGAAAATGCCTGCACCAGAAGTTGAAGGCCGCGACCGAAAGGCCAGCTTCAAATTCCATTCTAAGCACGAAGTAAGTTTGTTATATCGTAATCGTTAATTTAATACAAATTCAAATGGAATTAACGTGTATAAATGAATTTGATTGTGCTATTATTCTTTATATAACTATTACAGGAGGCACGTAGAAGACGAAATGAAATATCAATAGAACTGCGAAAAGCTAGGAAAGATGATCAGTTATTCAAACGTCGTAATCTCAATATCGGGCTAGAGCCAACAAGCCCAACTGGTGACGTTAATCAATCAGCTATTTCTACATCAATAGACGAGATTGTGGCTGGTATGCGATCCGAGGATGAAACGATTCTGCTTCAAGCAACGCAAGCATGCAGGAAAATGTTGAGCAGAGAGAAGAATCCGCCTATAGATATCATGATAGCACGTGGAATTGTGCCACGTTGTATTGAGTTCTTGGATTATCGTCACAAGTACGTATACGCCATAGGAAATTGATATTACTACAGTCTCGTGTAATAAATCATTTTATACATTCTTTAAATATTTCTAGTGCTCTATTACAATTTGAAGCAGCATGGGCTCTGACTAATGTGGCTTCTGGAACATCAGAACAAACTCATATGGTTGTCAAACATGGTGCTGTACCAAAATTGGCTGATTTGCTGAAATCTACATCACCTAACGTTGCTGAACAGGCAGTGTGGGCACTTGGAAATATTGCTGGAGATGGACCCGGAGCACGTGATCTTGTTCTCGCTTATGATGTTATGCCACGTTTATTGGAATTAATCAAGCCCGACACTTCTGTATGTATTATATACATAGATTATATATTCAATGAAAGATAGAATCAAATTTTTTAATAGTGGTAATATAAGTTGATTTTCGATGCAGGTGACATTTACTCGCAATATCGTTTGGACACTCTCAAATCTGTGTCGTAATAAAAATCCTCCACCTCCGTTTGAAATTGTGCAAACTGCATTGCCAGTTTTAAACCGCTTACTTAGCAACATTGATAAAGATATACTTGGTGAGTAAATTATACTTATTACCAAAATGTTCTAAGAAATATTAATTTCTATAAGAAGACACAAGAGGTGTGCGAGAACCCCGAAATTTTCGAGAACCTGGCCCGATTCCGAATAAAATTATTAACTCGATATTTTCGGGTTCTCGCACACCTCTAGAAGACTCGTAACTTTCTATATTAAGTATTCAGGAGTTTTTAACATTACAATATAATATTACAGCTGATGCTTGCTGGGCTCTTTCTTACCTCACCGATGGGCCTAATAATAAAATTCAAGTTGTTGTAGACAGTGGAATTATTTCGAAACTTGTGGATTTACTTGCTTCAACTGAAGGAGTAGTTCTGACACCAGCACTTCGTGCAGTTGGAAATATAGTTACAGGCACTGACATACAGACAGATGCGATAATAGCAGCAGGTGGTTTGCAACATTTGGGTGTGTTATTGCAACATCATCGCACTAACATTGTAAAGGAAGCAGCATGGGCTATCAGTAATATTACTGCTGGTAACGTGGATCAAATCCAGCATGTTATAAATGCTGGTTTATTACCGCCTTTGGTACATGTTTTGAAAAATGTAAGTAAACTGTGCTTCTTTTCTTATATGGAAGTGATTATTAATGTTACATTTCATTGTGCAGGGAGATTTCAAATCTCAGAAAGAGGCAGCATGGGCTGTAACCAATTTGACTTCTGGTGGATCTGTACAACAGTTAGCTCAATTGGTGCAGTTGGGTGTACTAGTACCATTTTGCAATTTGCTAGATGCCAAAGATTGGAAGACTATACTTGTTGTTCTCGACGGTTTGGCCAACATATTGAATGCAGCATTGAAAATGGGAGAATCTGAACGTGTAGCTTATATGATAGAAGAAGTAGGTGGTCTAGACAAACTTGAAGCTCTGCAGCAACACGATGTTGAACAAGTGTATCAGAAAGCCATGGCGATGATCGATACTTTCTTCTCAGAAGAGGTAAACAATCTTACAACCTTTTACAATTCAATTCAATTAGAAACAATATTTTTATATTACAAATCAATTTTGCATTTTTAGGACGCTGAAGAAGCGGGAATAGCACCTGCAGCAGATGATGGCCAGTTGGAGTTCAAACCAACTGAAGCAACACAAAAAGGTTTCGAATTTTAGAATTAACCGATCATTTGTCGTTTAATATGTTAGAGTGTGTTCTTCCAGTTCGTTTTGTAAATAGATATACACTTGTTCATCATGAAAGATAAATATTAAAGGCAAACCATTCTTGTCTTTTTCATATTTCTTTACTGATGTTTTGTGTGCTCCATGACAATAGTAAGTTCCATTTAATGTTCCTTTCTATAGATAGCTTTAAAATTGCCAATCGATTATTATTCTTTCTTTTCTCCATTCCCAGAATATGAGTTTAAGAATATTTTTATTATATCAATTATGAGCTTTGTGATCTTTGTAACAGTCATTTTCAAACAACTTTACTGTTTCGTATTTTTTCTTTAATTGATAGCTTTTACAAAATCATTTTTTTCGAATTTAGATACCGTTGAATATTATTTATTAATTGTTATCACGTTCTCTTTATTTACAAATAAAATATTATAGGCTGCATTACTTATCACATTTTGTATGTATTTTTTAATAAAACTTTGATACAAAATTTGACATGTATTCATAATACTTAATTTCCTTTTAAATAATCTTATGCATGTATAAAGTAGATTACAATTATAAGTATACGAGTTTCGAACTTAATGTTACATCTACACAGACTTCAAAATTATTGTAGCAACTTTAAGAACTTAATATCTATGTTAATAAAAAAAATTAATTTAAAATATGTTGTAGAATTTCGTTCCTTATCATGAATAAATTTACATATTATATATTCAGCCATATTAGGCCACAAAGACTAGATGAAATTGTAACTGCGATTATTTTTTATTTCTTATTAACTAATTATGAGTATTTCATATGTAGCGCACCATAGAGATTTTAGAATAAGATTTCGAATTTGCAAATCAATTGTTTATTACTATCAAACTTCTGCTCGCGTTATTGTTAAGTACTGCTACGACAGTATTAAATAATATGAAACATTTACTAATATGTTGCAAATTAAACTATTATAGTTCGCTTCCTATAATTTCAACGTCCGAAATCGACAACGGAATTATAGAAAGTAACGGACATGATTCTACGATCATTTCATTTATTGGCAGTTCATTTTTGTTTCGTACCTTTTAATGGTTTATCACTTTACCATTGGAGAAGCTGAATCAAAGTTTGCTCACTGTCAGCTTACACCGTGATACAAAAGGGTCAGCGATGAAAATATAAGAACGTCAACAAAGTGTGATCATAGAGACGGAATATTGTATTCCTACCTAGAGGAGAAACATTTACCGAATACTTTCTATTTCGAATACGACTATCGATCATGAATAAAATCACTTTGATCATTTACTAAAAAGTGATAAACAAAAGCTGCTTTTTTTCTGTCAATTATTGCTTGCACAGTGCGACTTCTTTGACTTCGGTCATCTCTACTTCTCGGTGGATCTCTTAAGAATATTGACCCGAACAGTGTCGCTACAAAATAAGTAATAAATACAAGTTTCTTTATCGTTGTAAGTCATGGAATAATTTCGATATAGTCTTACCAAGAGTTTTCGCATCCAGCTTGTTATCTTGCGTATGATTTAATAATTCTTTTAGAAAATAACATATATAAAGGAAAACTTTCCTCCTGATTTCTGGAAGCTGCATTACAATCTGCGAAACGATTAAAACAATGACTACATGAGCTTTCCGTTTTTAAAAGAATTAGAGATGTACGAGAACCCGATGGTCGGGACGGGTCGAGAACCCGCCCAAACCCGTTTTGGGTTCTTGCACACTTCTATGTATAAAATATGCTTTATTTATGTATGTACCTGTTTGCATTGTAAGTAATTTACTGCTGCAGATAAGCACACAGTATGCAAGTTATATGGAATTAGTGGTTCAGCAGTTGATTCCAATAGTAAAAGTAATGCTTCTGCAACAGAGTGCACACTGCCAGCTTTGCAATTGTTAAGGAATCAAAATGACTTCTGAACCGTTAGAAGAGATTGTAACTTTTTAAATAATTAACTTTTATATTTAGGAAAGGATACGCATTGGATCTTGACTCCCATTATCTAACCAATCTCTTATAGCTATAATTTCACTGTGAAGCCCAGGCGTTTCAAAAAGTCCTGCCGTTTTTATACCATGCCGATACAATCTGTCAACTAAGAACCATATCTCCTTAGGTATCTCATATGGATCTGGAGGAAGATTCTTATTATTTTCCTGTAACATTAAGATAACTATCATTAAAAACTTTTTTACTTTTTTTTCTTGCTCATGTTTCATGTAACTCCCTTACAAGTTCCATTAATCTGCCAATAGGTATCTCTCTAATCGGTACTCGAATGTGAACCAAAGCTTCTATTGATGCTCCGAAACAACTTCTTTCATAGGTCCCTGAGAAGAATTAACAATATTGCTGACTTCTTCATTTGTTATTACATCATAACATTATACTACCTGTCACAGTTATAAATATATCCTTTCCACCTTCGAGATGTAATATTAAGATATCGTACAATTTATCTTCTCCAGAATTTAATTTGCAAGCCGACCTTTTGTCGACGTATATTTCAAATCTAGCATCACATTTTTCTCCTGAAATGTGTTTAATATTAAATTATAAAATAGGTTTTGTTCATTCTAAGAAAAAAATATTTTTAAAAAATGAATTATACCTGGTTTTATAAAACCTTTAAATGGCTCGATATCCAACCAGTCTCTGCAATAATTAGTTTCACCTAATTTCTTTATAAATTCAAATTGTACTGGCACCTACGAGAAAATATAATTAGTTTCTCTATATGGAATATACTGATTTATGAACTAATTATTTTACCTGGCCTGTATTTGCAATAATAAGTTCTTTACTACTAGGTTCCAGAAATTTTAAAGTGTCAAATATTATATCGGTAGTGTCAACCATTACTTGCGGTAAAAATTCGTTTTCTAATTTATCAAGCTTTTTCATAACTTCTTCATGAATTTTACGATATTTTGCCATATCTATAATCCTAATCTGCAATAAATTACACATGATAATACTAACAAATATATCATAATTTTGCGGATGTAAAGATTTTTAATTACCTGAGAGTCGAATAGAGCACTGACTGGTTTGTGATCGGAGATTCTTAACTCAGGATGACTTCGATATACAATTGATGTAATCGCATCTCCTTTCCATAGTACTCGATCGCACCAAGCTGGTGATCTACTTTTCTCACTATGATTCATAATTTTTAATATACAGGTTTTTGCAATGAACGAGGTATCTAATCAATCGCATAAGATTTCTGATCTATAACTCTCCGGCTGTTGAATTGATGCCGCGATCAATGTGTACAGTTGAGAAATGATGTTTTGGCGCAGCTCCTACAAGCTAGAGAGTTACAGGGGAAAGGAGAGTCGTAGCTGTAACTCATTCTGTTGGTCTGAGTTTCTGGAGGGTATTGGACGTAATGAAGAAAGCGAATGAAACAAAACGCGGCAGAATGAGATACAACTACGAACCTCCTTTCCCCCGTAACTCTCTAGCTTGTAGGAGCTATGCCAAAACATCATTTTACAATAGTACATATAACTATATAAAGAAACAATCGCAACGTGACTCTGAAATTACCATTTCCACTAAGCTGCATTCCCTACCTTAGCATTTGATCGGGAATGCAATGAACGTGAACCTACTGTACGTAAAATAATTAGTTTTACCTAGAGTCCCAATTATCTGTGCCTAGATCGTATTTATACGTTGGCTTAAATGTAATTTCTGCTTCATGGAATCCTTGTAACACACGGCCTAATTGTCTCTGTTGACAAAGTTGATCTAAAGTCAAAAGAGGAGCATAGTTTTCGGTCTCTATATGTTGTTTAGCAACTGCAACGTCCATTTCTGTTATTCGATAATTCAAGTCTCCCAACCAGTAAATTTGGCTATTAAGAATATTGTTCAGTTAGTATGGTAACACTAGAATATATTCTAAAAGAAAGTATTTTGCTTGAATTCTTACTCGTGATCCTTAAAATTTTTTGGAGGAACATATTTTGAAAATGATAATCGTGCACATATATCTGCATAATCTTGATTACGCCTTTGGTATTCTTCACAATGCGCTGCTAAATGGGCATTAACAAAGCAGATAGATGTATTGTGAATAGAACAACTTACTGCTACACCTCCTTTATTACCCTATTCGAAAATAGTAAGTTATAGTATAGTAATCACATGCCCATCAATATTAAAAACTTGATTTTATATACAATAAAAATATTACCATTTTACCCATAATACCAGTGCCTACAGTATCAACTGATACATCTTTTATAAATGGTATATGACTATTTAAAGCATATATGAGCAACATCATACCAACTAGTCTGACAATGGCCACTTGTTCGTATACTCCATCCGGATGAAGAGATTTCGCTACAACTTGTCTACAAAAACAATAATACTCTTAAAATATTTCATTTAATGAAATCTTCAATCATAATTTTGGTACCTCCATTCCTCTTCCCTTGGTGTATCATTAAAAAGAAATGCTTCTTTAGTTAAATCTAATTCTTGGAATCCAATTGCATATACATCTGGTGGTGTTTTGTCGCAACTCAGCCATTCGTGTAGAGTAATACCATTTGGTGCTTGCCCATTTACGTTCCATGTACCAATAAATATGCTGTAGTAGACGAAATTATGAAAGTTTGAATAACATTAGAACAGCGACTTCCAACCTGGGAGGCACGGAATATTGCCAGGGAAGGTGCCAAAATTTTTTAATAAAAAATGTATTTTCATACCATAATATCTACAAATAAATAAAACTTTTCATTATTTAAAACGTGTCTATATTACATCTATTTAAAAAATAAAAGATAGGGGATGTGGAATAAAATTTTTTTTGTGGATGTGTATTACTAGCATAAAGGTTGGAAACCGCTGCATTAGAGCAAACCGGAAAGGTAACAAACCGGAATGTTTTGCTGTATGTATAGTCGTCTTCTTTGCATGCCATCTGGTATCTTACTACCGATTCTCTGGCAGCTACTGGTGACTTCCCAGAAGCAATACTTTGTCTTGTTACAACTAAAAGTGGATTCTCTATATCCACGAGCTGGGAAAGAGATTTGTCAATTAAAACTTTGTAGCAATTTAACAAGAAGCGCAGCTATCTGTTTATAAAATAATGTACTAACAGGATCAGTAGCATCTTCTACTTCCTTATTGGTAGCATTGATATTACGAGTACTTCCCGTTAATTTTTGGATCCATGAAAATTCTGATGCTGGATTATTCGACTTCTGATACACTGAAATCATCAAAATGTTAATTAGAATGAAATGTAAACATTCAGTTATACATTCTAATTTGCTCGTACCTTCTATAGCTCTAAATATTTCCGATACCAAGGAACTGGTTCCTACTCCAGGCCTCATTTCGAATACTAAATGTAACTTTCTTGACGTAACATTGAGGTACACATCTAAACTGTCCTGTTGTTTTCCATCTGCATCTTTAAAAAGTGTTATTCAATAATTGTAACATTATTTAATTATCATTAACGGGAATAATCATTTTACATACTTATGTTGCATTTAAAATCTTGATCAATAGGTAATACTCTTTCTATGGTGAGATCGCTATATACTTGAGGAGGTGTTTTAGAAGTGATTAAAATCACCAAGGCGTGAGTTGTTCCTTTATTAAGGAGTGCTACGATCCTAGTATGTTTAACCCAGCCCTGAATCAACGAAGCATCTGTTGTCTATTCCAATGATTAAGGTTTTACACAGAAATATCTGATTATTTTATATGTTATGGATAGACTGCGGATGTTTATGCATTTATGAAGAAATTGGTTGGATAAAATATAAAATAGTAAAAGATTAGAAAAACTTAATAATATTGTAATGTCGTTTTCAATGTAACAAAGTCATTAAGGGACGAAATAAATTTTTATTTTATTCCTGTATCCAACAATCCGTAGTCTAGTTATAGAAAAAGAAATAAAAGGATACAATTATTACAGTCTCTCCTGAAACGAATTTTGACTGCACTATCAACGTTTGTTCTTGCGATGACATATTTGTTCATATAATATTCTCTATTCTTCTCAATATTTTGTACAACGTTTTTATATGGCATGTGAGATCTGTTTACATAGATTATAAACTGTTATTAAGTTATATCATCAATGTTTGCCAACAACACTTGTTTATTGACTGAATCTAACAAGAAAAGAACAAGTAATAACAATTCAACTCAGTTGTTTATACCAGCAACAACACAGTGACATCAATTAACATCAGAACTAACAATACTTTAATAAAATTGAACATAATTATTACTAATTGAGTTGATACGCTTCCGTCACAAATCACGTTTTTCACGTGCATAGGACGCGTCACCTTACTGCATTTGTACTTAAAAATTAGCTGTCGATGCACTTTTGTCATATAGACCACTTGCTATCACTAAGAAATGTTGTAATACTACTATCGCAACATTCCCACCAAACCATTTAATTTATCACTGAACAAATACAAGTGACAGATTACTCAAATTGACGTTAGACATGATTAAATTTTTTTTTATGAGTGTACGTTAAAGAAGTCAATAGTATACATTATACATAATCTTCGATAGTGTATTCGAAATGTTTATCTGTATAGACGTGACATACATATATAGACGGAAACATGACATACATGTATATTTCAAGACCTCTCTTACACAAACAAAAAAGCATAACAAACGGATTTCACATAAAAATATGTAGTCCTTATCGGTTATTGTTATGTAAATAGATGTACAATTGGCTGTTTTAAGTTGTAAAACGCGAAGTTTATATTTACAACATATAGCATCTTCTTTATTATTATCGAACTTCGTAAAACGACTGCACCGAAATTTGTGAAATGTTTGTTTTACAAATGGTTACATTAATTCGCAGAATTTAAAATTGGTTTCATCGATGTATCGGTGTTTATTATTTTATCGAACTGTTCCCTCATAATTTTTCGAACGAAATTTGAAAATGCTCAGTAATCCCTCGTAATCCGAGAATATATATTTATCGATTTCTCTCAAATGAAAATGCTACCTTGATAATTTTGGGCGGGCAAATAAATTTTCCCTAGAAAGCAGGAAGTGGTGTACCCACATTACAGATTGAAAAATATGCCGACTTCCTGAGGCGCCGCGAGCGAATCTTCCTTTTCTAGCGCATCCATTGACCATGCCGTTTACTGCAATGGCGGTATAGGTATTTCACAAAGAAGAAAGTGGATTTTCTGTAAAGTAAGTCGATATTATTTTTTTGTTTTCTTTCTTACGTCTTTTATTTCTGTTAGTTGCGTGTCGTTACGCATCCGTGTGAACACTTGTACCAAACATTTACTGTTGAAACGTTTCTAGGATGATCAGAATTTGAATGGGCAAGGTCCACTTGTACTTTTATAGACTACAGAATTCAGTTTCGTCCATATTGATCATTGTACTAGCCTGCACAACTTAATCTCGCCTACAAAAAGTAAAAGAAACGCGGGTTATCTATAGCAATTATTCTTTCAAGAGTTTACCGCCTTATGAGAATAGGACGCCAAAGAATTCGCGGTAATATTTCGCGACATCTTAGGTTAGGATGAGTTTAACTTTGAATTTGATTCTAATTCATGGAATTGTCAACGTATACTGTTTTAGATATCCTACTTTACATGTTTATTATTTATCCGTATTGTGTTGGTTGTAGTATTACTAGAAGATCGATAAAAATATTTTGCATATTATACCTTTAAAAGGATGATGGAGAACACAAAAGTATTTATAATATCACGCTATTTGTTTCTTTTTGTATGAAACATTTCCTTTAAAGTTTAATATCGTGTAAGTTGTGTTTATTATATTACATGTTATTATTATTGTGTTAGCAATATTACTTAATGTTTACATAATATTGTTTGTCACATTTTTGCAACTGAATGCAAATAATTTTGATTAGTAAAATATATTCACAAAAAGATGTACTCATTTGAAGTACAAACAGCACATGTAATTTCATTCTTGATTCTCTTCTCTATTATGATTATATTTTTAGGTAATACTTGGTATTTTGTTATCTGAATGGACAATAAGGTGAATGTCTCAGAAGTAGAAAATATTTCAATGATTGGATCATCTGGAATTTTTCACCTGCCTGGAGTCCCAGAGATATCAGACGTACTAGAGTCGACTGGTCTCAGTCCGTTAACGTCTTCCTTAGATCATACTCTCACCCTTCAAGAGGATAAATTACTTTCTACTGAAGTTAATATGGGCATAGAAGACACATGGTATAAACACATTTATGGAATCTTCAATGATTACAACGATTGATTCTTAATGATTGATTTTCCTATAGGACTGAAGCAAATAGTTCAACCTCAGATTATGCCATTCCGCTTCCACCACCACCTGGATTAGGCGATTTCACAGATATTGGCACGGATGAATTAATTGACAATAGTGGGACTGGTATAGAGCACGGTCCATTTTTACCACCTGGTACACCTGCTTTAAACAACTTGTTCTCGGAAGCTGGAGATTCTCAAGATGATTCTCCTATGGGCATGTGTCTTTATATATTTCTATTAGAGGTGTGCAAGAATCAGAGAATAGTCGAAAATCTAAGTACGATTGCATAACATTCTTGCACAACTCTAATTTTTAACATAAATATAATTTTGAATATTGTATTATTTCTATTTGTATTTTCAGAGGATGTAGTATTACGTGCAGGTGTATGTGGCCTTCGTAATCTTGGTAATACTTGTTTTATGGCTGCTGGTTTGCAATGTTTAACTGCAACACCACCTGTTTTGCAACATTTTTTGGATTTGCAGCAGAGGGGGGAGAAACTTCCTCCTCCTGGGTCATTGATGGCACATTTCAGTGTACTGCTTAGTAAAATGTGGTCTGGTAGATACAGTGTTCTCAGGCCTATTGAATTTAAACAAACTTTGGGGGCGTATCATTCGCAATTTAAAGATTACCGACAGGTACATATTTACCATTGTTGTCTGTAAAATATTTTCCTCACGGCGAGATTGTCAAAACATATCATTTCACAGCATGATTGCCAAGAGTTTCTTGCCCTGCTGTTGGATTCTCTACACGAACAAATGAACACAGCAAAGGGTACAAAAAATGGTCAAACTCCCTCGTCTACAACTACTGCCAACTCGATTAACTCGGTTGAGAACTCGAACGGGAAAGCAATGTCCCCAGTTACTGCCACTAGTAACGCGAATTGTAATTCAGACTTGTTAGAGATGTACGCCTGTTTACCATCACCAGAATGTCCTAATAGCCCTAACGTAACAATGGCTGGTTCACCAAGGGGTAACGAAAATTTATAAAGGTACAGAGAAGATTATGGAAGATTTGTATAATATTAATATTATTCTTTAGACTTAGATTCATCGATAGGCGAATTAGATAGTACTGCAAACTCACCACGAGGATCACCTTTGAACGACGTCGACGACGAAGAGACGCTCGATTCTTTCGAAACCGTTGAAACAAAATCGAACACGTTCATTCACAATAAAGTCGACGAGAAGGAGAACGAGATCGCTCCTTCGTTCAGACTGGATACGTTAATAGAATTTTCGAAAAACGTTCCCAAATATCACGGTCTTTATGATATTCATAAAGAGGCGAAAACTAGCAACGCGAATTTTTTAGTGACGCTACAAGAATGCAATAATGAGATTCATTACGATTCACAGAAATTCCCAAAAGAGAATGTTCGTAGGATGCCTTTAGACAATTCGAATCTAATGGAGAATCATGATTTCGACAATAAAAGCGTCAGCGTTAAACGAATAAAAGAAGTTAATATTGAAAAAGTCAATTGTGGTGTGGATTATGCGTCGAGCGGCTCCGATATAGAGTACGACAATGGTTTAGAGAAATGTAACGTGAAACGCATGCGGTTAGACGATCAAGAGAAGAATCACAAACGCGATGGCCTTGGAAGTATTAGTTCGCAATGTACACGGGTCTCTCAAAGTTACGGTAATGGAGCTATCGCCGCACAAGATGAGATTGAGGCGGATAAACATTGGGCAAATCACTTGAGGTCTAATAGGAGTATAATTGTTGACACTTTCCAGGGACAGTTTAAGAGCAAGGTAATGTCTGGACAGTCCAATATTATATTTCCCATGGAGACTATACGTTGGGGTAATGTCTTCTATAATCGGCTTTTACCGTAAAAAACGTCTCCTACAGTAAAATTCAGTAGTCATACCTCCTTGCTTTGCGAAGCGTGAGAGGCAGGTCTCATTCTACCGATACACGTTTGTTTTACATATACAAGCCGTTCCAAATATCTTGTACTTCCTTGAAAGAGGCGATTTCTGATGTCATTTAAAGACATTTTTTCCTTTGCGAAAATGTTCTCTGCGGTTTTGTTCAGGAGTTATTAACACTAACTGTAAAAAGTACAAGACTGAATTTATTTAGATTTTTCGCAATTTTTATAATAATACGTGCTCGAATAAAGAAATTTATTGGCTAATTTCTAATGGAAGCATCTTTATAATTTCAATAATTAAAAAATAAATAATGTGAAAGCGGTATTTAATCGGTCATTTAACCAGCGATCCGGTTAGTGTTAACAAAGCCGCGGGGATCATATTCGCAAAGGAATAAGTTACTTGAAATGACCTCGGGCGTCACCTCTTTCAAGGAAGCACAACATTTTTAGGGCACAACTTATAGTTTTTACCTCAGACGTAGAACATAAGGTTGAAATGTTATCATTCTGTCAGGTTTTGACACCATGTTTTTTCATTGTAGGTTGTATGTGCAGTATGTAAACACGTTTCAGTTACGTACGAGCCGTTCATGTATTTGTCAGTACCGTTGCCTCATGCGATGGAAAGGCAATTGAACGTCACATATGTTCCCGCGAATGGCGATCAACCAATCAAGTGTGTGGTTTCATTGAACAAGCAGTCGCGCATTGGAAAATTGAAGGACGAGCTGCTGAAAACGTTAGGCAAGGGGAATATCGCAGTGGCGAATATTGCGCTCGCAGAAGTCTTGGAAAATCATATATCAAAGATTCTGGTAAGCATAGAAGAGGGAGTTTGTCCTGCATGTGATAGCCGATCAGTTATTTACATGTTTCCAAGATAAACTTCATTAAGAAGTTTGTTTGTCGAGATTCAAGCTCAAGAGAAATCCAAGAATTTTTATGAATATGTATGTAGGCAATGTATAGTGTTGTCACAGTGATCCACCTAAAGGCAGCCTTCAGTTGTGACAGTACAACAAATATATTGTACGTAATCGTCACGAGTGAAAGAGACATTTAGTTGGACCACCTTGTATGTTGAACCCCTATTTGAAAATCAAGTACAGATTGATTTGAGATCGTATGAGCAAATGGTGCGTAGGTCTTAAGTTTTGTAAGAGTATGTTTATGGAGGGTGAAGAAGACGGCTTACCAGCTAGTGTCGGTAATCGTTGATACTGCCCTCCAAGAGAAATATTTGTGGAAGAACACTCTCGTATCGCAAAGAACTAGTTACGAGGCTACAGTCCATCATACAAACGCTTCTGTCGTTCTTGTTTCACACCTTTATTTCTTGTTTGTTTGTTTTTCTTACGTTCTCTCGATTCTTTTGTCGTTTGTCGTGCATGCTCTTTGTTTCCGGCCTATGAAAAACGGCCACGATTCCTTTTCTATATTATTTTACCCTTGCACCGTAGGTATCGAGACTTATGTACCTTGCTTGCTGTAGCTTATCGCACTACACGGGAATGTCACTGTTGGATTGTACATCAAGGTTTTAAATTTAAGGATGACAATATTCTCTTGAGACACATCAATGATACGAATCGATCTATATACGCCTTTGAACTCACGGAACCTCCTGACGCGTACACTTCAGTGCCAGATGGTGGTGGTGATCGTGTGGTGGAAGCTGACAGTGGGGCCTGTCAAAAGTCAGCGATTACCGGAGACGAAGTTCCATGCATGATTTGCCTCGAAGAATTGGACTGTGATTTGAAAAGGCATAGCGGGAATAGCTGTAATTTCGTCATATGCCATGTCTGTATCGAGGTGAGCTATAACTCTATCATACCGTTGAACTATACGCGATGGTGATAATAATGAATAAGCATTTTGTTGCGAAAAAACCCAATGATGAAAACGGCAGTTTCAATCTAGCGGTAGGGGTACACAAGCAAGGTACACGGTTACCAACTGTTTCACCCCGGGAAGGTCTGAGATTAAATCCTCGAACGTTCTAGCCGGACGGTACCATAAGGGTACGTACGGGAACCAGAAACAGCTTTACGTTACCAATTAGCCTAGGAAGCTTTGTTACAAGTTGAGGTGCTTGGAAACGGAAAGATGGAAACCCGTATGATTCGCTATTTGAGTACAATCCGCAAGCCAGAACACTCGTGTTCTGGAACTCAATTCAGACTAATCTGAGGCTGCTGTCCACTGAGGGTACTAAATACATTAGCTTAGATTATTCGCGTAATCGAATAATAACTGCATATCTAAAATATTTAGGAAGAGTGAAAAAAAGGATATCACGGCTGATGTCATTAATGGTACACGTTTAATTTTACAGAACTATTTCGAGAATAAAACAGAACCCGTTTTGTGCCCGATGTGTATGACGTACATTACTGCGTCCTCGTTCATTAAAATAGACCAAACGGGCCGGCCGAGGCCCGCGGTTAGAATTTTAAATGTACCATTGGTGTTGCGGCACGACACGACAAACGAAACGACAAATAACCGCAAGAGAACTAAATTGTTCGGGTACCCGCATTTAGTCAGATTACCTTCAAGGCTAAATGCGAAAGATTTGTATGATATTGTTAGGCGAAACGTACCGCAAGAAGGGAGTTACACGCTTCATTTTGTTACAGGCCAGGTTAGAATGATCGGTTATCATTATGAGAGAGTATCAATTAATTAATGAACAGTCGTGTAATCGTAAATATAAGAGTAATATTGAAGAATAAAAAGAATTTCTCTGCAGGGCCATCATTGTTCTCGTTGTATGTATACTGAACATTGCACGGGTTGTAGCGTGCCCGAGACTGACATGGTAGTGTTGCAAAATGGCGACACTTTGGCTGTGCGGTACACAGAACATGTTCCTAAGATCGCGCCTCCAATTGAGCATGTCAGCATTAGCAAACAGAGGCCGCATCATCCTTTGTCTTTATATGACTGTCTTCAAGCATTTAGTCAGAGGTATATTTCAGTTGTAGCTATAGTTATTCGCTCTTCATTAACAACATGTTGAATGTCGCATCGCGTGGGTCACCGACGGTCGAACGTTGTGAGATTATAAAAATAATGATTAATACGCGGCATTCAGCGTGTAAATTTTGTTGAGACTTAAGATTTATATTGTCCAATATTGATTTATAAATCTGTCCTTTTTTCAGCGAAATGTTAGACGAACACAATCCTTGGTTTTGTCCAAAATGTGAACGAAATCAATGCGCCACGAAAACGCTCACGGTTCACAGATACCCTAAGTTCCTTATAGTTTATTTGAAACGGTACGTACAATTCTCAGTTTCATAAAGATTTGAAAATTCTCCACGCATCTTTTTAACAACAATGCAACGCGTATCTTTCATTGACGTGCATTGCAGATTTGTGTTTTACGAGTGTGCTAGTATGAAGTTAGACGACAAAGTCACATTCCCTTTGGTTGGCTTAAGTGTGGGTCGGCACTTGTACGATCTGTACGCCTGCGTCTGCCATTTTGGAGGTATATATTCTTACATATCTTTGCGTTCCATCTGTCTTTGTTGCCTGAAATGTTTTCTTTACCTCTGGTATTCAGGTAAAATGATCTCTCAGAGGCACACATCATTTGTCTTAACACTTTATCCACCGGTAGCCTATTAATGGGCTTTTCGAGACGACTAGTTGATTTACGATAGTAATTCCCATTGCTATTGAAAGATCTATTAAAAATTCCTTAGCCACAGACTTTCAAAAATGCTGAAATAGTTGCTGGTAGATATTATGTTAAAAATTGAAATGTTTAACACTGTGCCTTGGCAGAGTGACGTTACTGAGGTATCACAGATAGAGAAAATATATCCGCCGAGAAAGTTAGGTGAGTCGGTTTTGAACAAGTTTTGAAACCGTAAATGATGTTCAGGAGTATCGGCTGGACATTACACAGCTTACGCGAAGAATCCACGCACGGACGTGTGGTACTATTACAACGATGATATCTCGAGCAGACAGAAGCCTCATGACGAAGATTTTAGCAACGCTTATATACTTTTTTACAGTCGGCAAGGGACCAATATAAAACCGTGCAATATATAACCAGTGCTGAATCGAAGAACCTGGAGAATCTGGGGAAGTGTTAGTGAGAAGACAGAGAAAGTGGGGAAAGGGAAGGGTTGTGGGGAGTTAATGGAGCGGTTTCTCAAGTGTTCCGTCGACACGTTTACCGAACTACACCGTACTGAATGGAAAACTACTCAGAAATTGCATTGTCTATTTTTCCTCGTGATCTGCTCGTGGCCAGTCTCCCTTTCGTGTACCTTATTCCACTCTTGCGTTCCCCTAATTCTCGTCATCTCGGGGCTCCTCTTCTTGCGAGCATCCCACAGACAGTGGTAGCAAAGAAAGAATCGTACTCGACTACGAATTAATCGTTAGCAACAGAGCCGTATGCGTCTCTTCCGGTGAACATTTGTTGTAAACTATTAAATATACTGTTTTTTGTAGTCATTGAAAAATCGTCAGTGGTACGCTCTATTGTGAAAAAAGAGAGTTTGTGTGTGGTACTGTTAATATATGTTTATACATTAACATACATACATACAAATATATATGCATGTATATATCTGGAAGAAGGACTGAGGAATTATTCGTACCAGCCGATAACCGTGTAAACGTGTGTGTCGAATTTGTACAGTAGGTGATTAAACATAGACTCCAGGATTTTGAACAGACGTTAATTTATTAGCGAATAAAAGGTGATCGTTACGACTAGAAGACACATAAAAATATGCCCGTTTAACGACAGATTGTAACCATTCACTGTATCATCGTTTTTTCCTTTTTACCCGAACGGATACAAGACTGCTAACATATTCATATGTGTATATATATATGTATATATATACATATAAGTATATGTGTGTGTAGTATGTATATACATAGACATATTTGTAATCTGCATGTACATTGTATAGCAAAAAGAAACGTTGTATTTGCAGATTATTTATTAAATTAGTTTTGTTGTAATTTTATTACAAGATATTCATTTTACTTGTTTTCACCATCATTTATAATAATAATTATAATATTAATAATCATAATAATACGTAATGTTCGTATTCACACACACGCGCGCGTGCGCGCACACACACACACACACACAGGACACACACTGGACACACGCATGCGTTATCATTCATCACCGTTCATCATCATATCCGTTGTCAGTGTGCTGTCCATGACCTGATAACTGTATTATAACAATGTCCGTGGAGATGTTTCGTTGTAAAAACCGCGGAGATCGAATTGTTGAACATTGTTTTCTTCGGATCGTGTAAGTTTCTTGTGACTATTCGTTTTCTACTTAATTAGATAACATGTACAATTTGCGAATGAACGATCGGCTATAACGTATTTTTGATCTGGAGAGATCAGTTTTACAAAACGAGGTTTTCTCAAAGTATAACTAATAAAACAAATTTGTCGGATCTCCGAAATTTTGTTCTGGCGTCATTATAGTATCGAATCGAATTTTCGGCTAGGCGTACAAATAGTGACGAGTGAATACCTTTCGATATTAATTATACTAAAGAACGTTATTAGATAGAACTGCTGTTTCTCGGAAGGCACATCTTTCAGTTGCATTTGTTTTGTTTTATTCTTAGCGAAGGTGTCTGATACAGATCTCTCACCTTTAACAAGTAAAGAAAATAAGTTCAGCCAAAAAATGTGCCCCTTGAACTGCCTCCGATTTTGTTTAATAATATTCTTTCAACATCGTCTGTGTTCCAACAAAGTGTTGACTCGTCATGACCGTTTTCCTGAACCTTTTGTAGTCTGCGTCGGATATGATATATCGGTTACTCTAGAACCACTAACTGGAAAACTAATCGTACCATTTATAGCCATTGAAAATTCATCCGAAGGAAGTTGAAGTATATAGATACAAAGACGGAGACGATATGCAGAATCGAGAGAAACTAAGGCCACCGGTAGGGTAACGATTAGATACGTTAAATATGCATGTAAAAGACGATCTTTTGGTATGTACATTAAAAAGTCTTACCGATACTGTCCCGCGACAAATGTTCGATCAAAATTTCTGTCCCGAACACTCGATGGTGTCAAAAATACGTTGCAATTGTTCGCGAGCGTATCCGTCGCGCGCAGAAACATTTCTTTAATTATTCAACGATAACCACAAGTAATGGTGTTGGTGTTACAATATATTTCTCAAAATTTCTCTCGATTGTTTCTTCCTCTAATCTAAACAAAAGAGTACGCTCTAAGTTTTACTCTATCTTGTCGATCGAACAATGCCGTGATACCGTGAGATACCAAGAGCGGAATAGATATAGTGTGGTTGTAACAACCATCCGAACGTCGTAAATGCAAATGTAGATCTCTCTACTGTGGATTTTTATGCATAGATCTTCGTACAAAACCTCGAATCAAACAGATATTTATTTACCTCGTCGGAGACTCACGTTCGAATCGAAATAAATCTCTCGTTCAACTTCCATTCAATTTTTTACTCTATCGAGAGAACAAAGGTACAATCGTACACACTATAAATCTATAAAACCTGCGTTTCAATTACTGACACACTGCCTTTTGCGTTAAAAGGAACAATGGTCGTGCGATGTTAATAATCGAATGTCCATTTTATAATCACACTGTATCGTTTCCACTGATTGTACCTGTCCGTTATCTACCGATTTACCAAATGTTCGTCCTGATCTATCTAAACGTTCAGTGTATCATTGTCGAAATCCCTCAATGCAAGGACACTGTGAACCATACCACTGCACCGGGATGCACCAGGCCGCCGATCTCGCAATTTATTGTTCTCGTTTCCCCGTTCAGGACGAACAGCGCGTCGTTCGATGGACTAACCATGTATTTCCCGAAAATGCCGCTTTGCACGATCGGCCTGTTCGGATTTCCCCATCTGGTCAAATTCGGCGGGGTTGCTTTCCCAACGCCGGTTATCATCTCCACTTTGCCTGCAAGAGACGACCGATCATTGATAGGGGATTCAGAGGGGACGGACGTTTCTCGGAATTAAGTAGATGCTTGGTTGTGGAGTGCTGTTGTTTCCTTTGGAGTAGGTAATTCGAGCAATATTACAGCGACAATGATACAGTAGACGGTAACGATACAGTAAACCCAGAGATACTAAAGCCAGCAGAGGCATAAACAGAGGCACTCTGGGGATTTAAGGTCGCCAGTTAACAAAGGGTATCGCGGGAGCCAGGAATTCATGCCCTTCGCGGTGCTATACGGGGAATCTTGCTTGCAAATTAGGTCCTCGATCGATTCATGCGGTCCCTGAAATCCTTTTACTCTAGCACAGCTAATCCCGGATCAGCTGATAACACTGAAGAAGATACACTTGTATTTTTAACCCCTTGTCGTATTTTGATGAGTCAAACTCGTGATGAAGATTTTAACAAATTCTAACAAATACGAATGTTATGCCTTTCTTTTTAGATGAAATAAAATTTGATTCGTTTGTAATCAATATTTAAGCGTTCAAATAAACGTAGCAATAAACTCTTCTATGACATTTTTCGGGATAAAGACGTTCTAATCACTGTAACTGTAGAGAAAATGGTACGGCAAGGGGTTGACAAACTTTTTTCCTCTTTCCGTTATAAACGTTATTACTAGACTGCGGATGTAATACGTTTATCACAAAACTGGGTATGCACAATTTAAAGAAAGAAATAGTAATGATGCGTTCGGATCGGAATAAATCTAGGATTACTGGCCATGAACTCGAAGATCAGGGCTGAGTCTGTATTGGCACCGTCTGCCGTGTTTCAAAGAGGGACTTCAAAAGATCAATATAAAGGAGTCGAGCTACTGAATGTCTCACCAGTAGAGAGATTGAGGAAAAGGATGTCCTCTTTATCGATGGACGAGGCATAAATATCGTAACCGTGGGTCGTCTGTGATGGATAAAGAGTGATGTCGCTGATGTTTAACGTCGTTTTCACATCGAACGCGAATTTTAATCCGGTAGCTAAAACGGAAGACAATTTTCATTGTTGAAGATAATGTTTCCAGGTTCTGTAGAGAATATAAAAGAACAATAATTTGAAATTACGTGATATCTCTTGTACAACGAGCGTGACGCCCGAGCTCTGTTTGTCTAGGGTGACAAGATGTCTGGAATCTGGCGAGATCGTCGGTCTTCCTACGAGATTCGATTTATAAGCTAGAACTGTGTCAGTGAGGTAGTCCAATAACAGTTGACCCGTTGGTAGGTTGGTGATCGGCTCCTGACACTCGATTATGACAAAACCATCTAAAAGAAAGGACAGGAATGATTAGTACGAGTCTTGTATAGATAGTTGGTGAAACAATAAACAGAATAGAAGACAGTACTCACAGAGAATCGAAAACTGAACATTCACCGGGACACAATTGTAGGAACTCAAGTCAGCGCTGCGCGTGTACTTCATGTTTTTCAGGTCCAGCTTGTACATACTTCTTTGATTCGTGTGGCTCACGTAACCGTACTTGAATGTATCTTCGATGTCCTGAAAGATCGAAGAATGTATTGCAAATTACAGTCAAATACGATCAATTTGTAGACTGGAAGTTTCAGGACTTCAGGACAAATTAAACACAATATTCAAGATGTTTTCAATGTACCTCGAAGCAGATTGACACGTTCGCTATTTTTTGTGCGCTATGAATTTAAACAGAATTCAAATTTTTAAAATTTGAAATAAAAATTGATTGAGACTGCGCAAATGTATTAAAGGGAAATTATTCAATAAG
This sequence comes from Lasioglossum figueresi, assembly GCA_028455805.1. Classification (NCBI taxonomy): domain Eukaryota; kingdom Metazoa; phylum Arthropoda; class Insecta; order Hymenoptera; family Halictidae; genus Lasioglossum; species Lasioglossum figueresi. The sequence goes on from CM052200.1 coordinate 4,733,569, forward strand.
TCAATTTCTCCGAATATACAGATGTGAATTATAGAAATGAATGAACTATGAATTTAAATTGATTAGATAAAAAATAGAGCTACCTGTGGCTCAGGTATGTAAATGCTCCGAATGATGTCGAACTGCGCATCGATGGGTTCAGGTCGGATAGCATGATGTTTCTTCTTCTGACTGGCATCCTCGATCACCTGCACGGTCTTCACACCGATGTCATTCTCGTCTCGCCAGTTCAAGACCCACACCTGGTCGAGAGTCGGCACGTACCAAAGTTGAACAGGATTCTTATCCGTCGGTATCACCTGCAAGACCAGAGTCGCGATAGTTTGTCCAATTAGGGTGGACTGACGAAGAACAATTATCGTTTTACTTACGTCGACCACGACCATTTGTATCTCGCTGATAACGAGCACTCGGTCTTTGTCCGGCTGGCTGACATAGACGTACCGGTTCGCAACGTTTATCGCCCGCCCCCAGGAGCAAGGGACGCTTTTCACTCCGCAAACGTGTTCCTGGAATAGAGGATTACACCGGTTCAGCAGCTCCAAAAAATTGATTTTCCTTCGCTGTAATCAATTGCAGCACCCGCAACGATTATATAATTTCAAGTTTCGTATTGTTCAGCGTGACTGAACTTTCGAATTCGACTGTAACACTCTGCAGACATGTTATTAACTGTTTTGCAAAAATCGAAAGCGACGAGTTTCTTTCGTTCCGGAAAGTTCCAGGTATATTAAATTATTTTTAATTAAATAAATGATATCTACAAATTTTAAGTTTGATGATTGTATTACGGTAAAAATAAGATATGGTCATTCACGTTTTTCATTTACAAGATTGTGATCTTGATTTTGTAGTTCTTATTACCATCAACGACTAGTACGTTAATTAATCACCACATTTTTACCAAAAATCACAAAATGCTATCGTCAATAAGTTATTTTACCAGACATATAAAATAGTCGCGTTGGTTGACGTTGAAATAAATTTTATTTAAAACTAAAATTATACAATAAATATAAAACTATAAAAGTAACAGGTATGTGGTTACCTCACAAAAATGACAAGAATTAATGTATTTAGACTTTGCGCGATTCCTATTATAATACGTGCTCTAATAAAGATATTTATTAAATCATTTCTTATGAAAGCAGCTTTATAATTTCATTAATTGGGAAATAAAAAATTAGAAATAGAAAAGAACCGGTCGTTTGACCGGTCGTGGTACGTTTAGTGTTAAGGATTAGGTTTGTACCTCACAGATTTATACATATAATAAACCTATAGACTGTAATAGCATTTCTTGATCGAATCGTTTTGTTAGAGTAAGAAATTCAATGTAGTCTAGTTTACAATTTTTTGCCGATCGTTCATCGCGGACACCTTTTCATTAACCATTGGATTCATCACCTAGTGTCCGACGCAGGGCTACTAGCTCGCCGCATACATCGTTCGCCCCAACTATGCTAATGATTCTATGCGGCTGATTGATTACACCGTATCAAGGTTAGTGAACTTACCTGAGTGCCAGGAATAATGTCGGTAGACCGAATTTCGTGACGAGGTCGACATGCCGACGGCTCGTAGACCAAAATGCCCCATTCGTGGAAGGAGAAGAACCTGCGCTCCTCGCTAGCTGTCACTAGATGGGAGATAACGGGGTTCGGTATTAATTACTCGCGGTTCTTCGGAATTCGCTGGTATCATTGTCGATTGGCTGGCAGAATTTTGGAAAAAAAGGTGACGGTGATTGAGAACGTCAATTCAGGGTTTCTCGGATCTAATGCGCGCATACGTCGTGGCCAATTCTAACATTACTATGCAGATCTGTTATACAAGAAGGTAGTTGAAAGTCTCTCTTCAGTGCTGACTTCAGTTTCAGCTAATCCGAAGACCTTGGGATTCCCGAGGTAACGCGAACGCGCACGCGTTTCGTTGGCAAATCGGTCATTAAAAATCGATCATCTCTTTCGCAACAGGGTGAAATAGCACGTTTAGGGAGTTTTATTGACTCACTGGGTGTCGGTTGTTCTTGAACGACCAAACTGCTAATGTCCCTGGTGACGCCACCGATGCTGCTCGCTTGGCACATGTAGGCCCCGGTGTCAGCGTAGTCGACATTCTTGATGATCAATTTTGTACCGTTCCCGATGATCTCGTACTTGCTCGACGGATCGGAGCTCAAAGGCTCGTCGTTCTTCAACCACTGTACTTGCGGCAGAGGCTCCCCAGCCACGTGACACTTCACGACAGCTTCTTCCTTCAAGCGTTTCGACTGAAAGCTCGGTTTTACTTCGACTTCGGGAACCGCTGCGGATAGACAACAGGATCGATAACACTGTTACAGTTAACTACAGCCGAGGGAAACTTACTGTGAATGGCCAGAACGTGAGTCTGCACGACGTCCTGATTTCTAATTGCGTGACAGGTGTAATTACCGGCGTGCATCAGCTGCACTTTCGTTAGATAGAGGCTGCCGTCGTTGAAGACCCGTATCTGCGAGGAGATGAAAGTCGTTAAGCAGGTAAGTTTCCTTTTATGGCGGTTATCAAAGAACGATTATTTTATTTCGAAAGTAATAAGAGTCATTAGGCCGGCTGGTAATCGTACCTCGGGCTCGTTCAAAGTTTCCAGATCGGCCTGGTTGCGCCGCCATACTAATGGAGGCGGCGGCGTGCCGGTGACATCGCACTTGATATCAATGTTATCGCCCACTCTCGCCGCGATGTGATTCACCTCGAGAGACTTGTCGAGAGACACCACCGAAACGCCTATAAATCATCGCCCCAGGCTTAATAAACGCCCTGACATCGTCGATAGTCATCCGCCTCGGCCATATTGCATTGGTACCGTTCGTGAAAATGATTAACCCGCTATTTTCATTAGACAGGGACGAAAATATACAGTAAAGGGAAATGCCGAGGAGAAATGTCCAAAAGCTAGTGATAAATAATAAAGGGATGATTCGGAGCAGCGTCGGTCATTTTGTATTATACGATACCGATCACGGAAAAAGATAAACTAGAGATCCGTGGATCCGTCGAGTGCCTCTCTAACTTTCGATTTAATTGTGTCAACGTCAGCGGATCTTCACCCTTTCAGCTTTACTTTGCCTCGGAAGAATAGAACAAAATCACGGAGGGCGAAAGATCTGGGGAATAAGGCGGATGAGATATCGCCTGGGATTTTTTTTTCTCGCCGGGAATATCCAGCAGTTGAAAGAGCTCCATCAGCTGGAACGTTGCGATCGAGTCCATCGTTTCGGGAAACTTAACGCTTCGTTCCGTTTTTTGTTGATATGGAAACTACTGCCATTCAAAGATACGCCAGCATTGAAAAGTAAATGAATTTTTTATCTCGCCTGGAAACTTTCGTAGACTTTAAATATCGACACGAGAAAACGATTATTATAATACAATCACCTCGCATCTCCTGTAATAGCACGATAAGAAAATTTCTAATAATCAAACAGTTACGAGATCGTACCAAAATGAGTTCATTGATTGGTCGATGGAGATGAAGCTGTATAGTGGAGAATGTTTATGTTTATGTCCTCGTTTGTGGAAATAGAACTGCACAACTAATCTCGAAACTTTCTAATTATGCTTCTTAACAAGATATGCTGTTCGAGTAGTGATAAAATTGGTTTTGTCATATATATATATAGATTAAAAATGAACATACGGTTGAAAAAGTTATGAAATTGCAAATTAAAGATGCTGTGAGAGAAACCGGTCTGACTTTGAAAGATGAACAAGTGTGGAAAAAAGGCAAAAATAAAAGTGAGAGTAATAATCAATTAACGATAGGTAATAAATAAAATGAATGAATGCTTCTGCAGTTGAAACAGCAAAAATGTTCAAAGTTGGGAAGACCTTTAATCAAATTTCTCAAGATTCTAAAGGGGATGACGAAGAAAGGCGATTTGCAGGCTCGCAGAAATAAGAATCAGTTTCACCGTTCTTTGTGACAAAATTGGTTAGCGTGATTCGCAAAGAGGGACGATGAACTCACTGTAGAGCTTGCTGAACGCCATGTAGAACTCGTTGACATCCAGTTTGCCGTCTCCGTCGGTGTCGTCGTAGCTGATCATGTGCCCCAGACTGCATCCTCGGCACAGCTCCTCGAGATCCTCGTTTTCCGCGATCTAGGATTCGGCAATTACCGTACAGAGAGTTATGACCGTGGAATCACGAAAGAGAGGGAGAGGGAGAAAGAGAGAGAGAGAGAGAGAGAGAGAGTAAGAAGATTATTGGCCGTGGGATGAAATAGTGGGAAACGTACCTGCTCCAGTTCATCCCGCTCCAGGTTCCCGTTGTTATTTCGATCGTAGTGAGAAAACATTATACTGACAAGATACTCCTTGCTATGGTTGTCTTGAGCCATTAATCTTGCGTGGTTGTACAGCAGCAAATTATCCTGCGCCGGTGAACAAGTTGTGTTACTGGGTACACGATGTACGTTTACTCAAAACTATACTCTAAGGAAGCGGATATTATGACAACGCGGAAGCCTCGTTGCTCGCGATACCTTCATTATTTCATATTCCTGGTTCGAGCACTCGTTGTCCGCATCCTCCTTCTCCGGGATCGAGTTATCCTTCAGGTTATTCTTCAACTGGCTCTTAGGCTTCGGATAACTGACCATCTGCGACTTCGAAGACGTCCGGTTCGCGTGCTGACTCCTCCGGATGTGCGCGTTCTCGATATCTAAGACATTTTATTCTATTTCCGTCGAGTTCTCATTTCTTATTTCATATACATATGTAATAGTACAGTAGGCTCCCGTACAATATGATCAAACAAGTATTTACAGAGACTGTCTATCGAATTTCATATTTTATAAAACATAAACATTAAAATGTATCTGCAACTTCTCATTTATTGTCAGGAATACGCTATCCAAGGAATACTATTTTTTCAACATATCTGCAGTATGCGCCCTTTACAAAACACCCTTTTTACTCTATGTTTCCTGGTGTTAAACTTTCTATGCACCATATTTTTGTAACAAGAACTGTTCAAATATGAAAACTTCTCTGAAAATGTGTGCAGTTTACGATCTTGCTAGTTTCCATACCTCGAGGTATCTTAACCGTTCAGTATACTTTCGTTAGCGAACTCACCATGGTGCAGACACCTCATAAGCCTGCTTCTGGTCAAGGACGAGCCAGCGGTGCAGGCGGCTTTATGCAGTTCGCAGTGATTGGCATAGATTTTCCCGTTGCTCGCGCACACGGGTCGATGCCTCCGTGGACATTTCCGTGTGCAGACACAATGGGCCACGGTACCATTCGGCGAAAGTTCGCATTCCCTCCCGGGGCCGCAATATTTCTTCGCGCAGGGATCAACTGCGGGCAGAAAAATCGCGGAATCGTCATTTGCCGTCGTCATAATTCTCCCTCGAGCACTTTACTACCTCCGGATTCCATTTATAGGTCTTACGTTCCATGAACGCGATCCAGTTCCATCGAATTTACCATCCAAGAACAACCTCGTCGCTGTAAACTTGAAGAAGTTGGCCGAAAACATGATTATTTGAATCTCGTTACGCGACGTATTGTCCGAAACTACGGGCGTCTTTGTCCGCCTCTGAAAACATCTGAATTGTTGATAAATTAAAATTTTATAATATTTGTATACATTTTAAGATTTGGAAGACGATAAATTAGGGGCTTCCATTTTGTTGGTCTCCTTTTGCAGAAATCGTTAAACAGCGAATCAAAAAATGTCGGTAAACTTGCATTTTACAATGTTTTTGTAAATGTGAAGGTTTACTTTACTCTGTAGATTTGGAAGACGATAAATTAGGAGCTTCCATTTTGTTGGGCTCCTTTTGCAGAAATCGTTAAACAGCGAATCAAAAAATGTTGGTAAACTTGCATTTTACAATGTGTTTGTAAATGTAAAGGTATACTTTACTCTGTAGATTTGGATGACGATAAATTAGGGGCGTCCATTTTGTTGGTCTCCTTTTGCAGAAATCGTTAAACAGCGAATCAAAAAATGTCGGTAAACTTGCATTTTACAATGTTTTTGTAAATGTGAAGGTTTACTTTACTCTGTAGATTTGGAAGACGATAAATTAGGAGCTTCCATTTTGTTGGGCTCCTTTTGCAGAAATCGTTAAACAGCGAATCAAAAAATGTCGGTAAACTTGCATTTTACAATGTGTTTGTAAATGTAAAGGTATACTTTACTCTGTATATTTGGATGACGATAAATTAGGGGCGTCCATTTTGTTGGGCTCCTTTTGCAGAAATCGTTAAACAGCGAATCAAAAAATGTCGGTAAACTTGCATTTTACAATGTTTTTGTAAATGTGAAGGTTTACTTTACTCTGTATCGTAAAGAGGATGTATGCGTCAGAAATCGTTAACGATTTCTTTGTTTAAACAGAATCCTGCGGGTCGCTGAAAAATGCACGTGCCCGATTCATTTGTCATGGTCAATGTGCTGAATTTTCGAGTAAGCGATGACAGATAAATCGGATCGTCGGATTTGTCGTGTGCGTCGCGTTATACATAAGAGAGAGAACAAACATTTTAAACACGCGAATCGACGTAAATTAATACGAGCAGCTGTGATCGACGTTAGTCACCGTCGATTTTCCTCCGGTAAAATTCGTAACAAAGCAGCGGGTAATTATATCGGTGATGAGAATGAAACGTTGCGTATCCGTCAACCGGGTGGGGGCTCAATTATTTTCTGATAATTCCGCGTCGCTCGTGCCGATTGCAACCCGCGATTACAGTCGACGTTCCATCGATTACATTTGATTTTCAACGTCGCGTCTGCCGTATTCGAGGCCGTAGTCGAAGAATAAATGTGTGCTCGGGACTCGGAAACAGCTTATCGATGATATTTCATTTTGCTAATTAATACACTGCGGAGTTGGCGCATTCCTGCAATTATTCATAGCAAAGGTTATCGTCTCGTTGGTTTTCGCTTTTTTATGTCAATTGCAACTTATCGAAGAAATAGTTCCGTTCTGTTTGTAAACTAGCCACTGGATTTCCGCGAACTTCTATGTATTTGTTTAATAATATCGAAGGTTTCTGGAAACCAGCGAGCGTTTGCAAATATTTCGCTTGATAATTTTCTCTCGAGTGGAAACGCGAAGGTAAATACTTTCCGTAACGATATGAACAAGTTTTTCAATTTTTCCATTTTCGTTTAAGACGAATAAAAGCCTCTCCGTTTATTTGCGGAACGAATTTTGCTGGGATAAAGTATGCCAACGTACCACAGATGCATTTAGATAATTATCGTAGGAAAATTGCAGTCTTTTGAAGCAACTTTATAATTTTGAATTCAATTTCTCGGAGAGTATTCTGTGCGCTAAACGATTCTACTATTGTATCCAGAAATTTCAATAAACTTTTGTAACGTTCAACTAAGAGCTCGACTAAAAAATTCCATGCTTCTGTGCATAAAGACAGAATAACAATCGATTCGAACTGGCGTTCATTGTCTGTTTCAATTCTCCTCGCTACTGGCTGCCAACGATTTTTATTACCATGACGAGTGGAACTCTAAAAACAATAAAACAAAGAAACTGAAAGAACAGTGCGCCAAAATAAATGCATCAGGTTTTCATTCGTAGACGATTCATGTACAACAATTTGATATAGGAGGAAGCGAAATGTGTGCCGTTCATCTAAACCGTATCCCATTGATCAATTCGTTGTTATTTATTATAAAAGCATTCTGCTATAAATATTTTATCAACAGTTTATTATCTCTTTAATGAAATCGTTTTCTCATAACAGTGTATTGTGTTGTGCTTTCAAAATTAAACAATTTCATTTTGGCAGCTCCTTGGTGGTCTTGCTAGACCTGACGGATCCTATGTAGGTCACCGATGGACTTTGGTGGACGTCCTACTTTTCATTTCCACCCTTCCCTTCCCTAGATCATCTCTTCTCTTAGAGATCTAGGAAATTCCTAGATCCCCTTCTCCCTTCTCTAGTCTTCGCATGATCCTCTCCAACCTTCCCTTAGGGATCTATGGAAGACCCAACATATCACTCCTCATCTACCAACATCGTTTGACCTACGTACTCCTTCAAAAATGCATACCTAATCTGTCAAGTGCTACGATATTGGCAGATTGACTCTAGCTCAACCGGAAATTGCTCGCAAATGCTGAATAAAGGAATCAATGAAGTTGGTTTTCCATCTGGCGATGTTCAAGTACGATGTGCGCGATAATTTGCATAGTTGTAGTAATACTAATTTTCGGGCTGGTGTTGTACGGGATCATCACGGTGTATAATTTATCCTGAAGGGGAACCGAATCGCGAACAGAATCGTACAGCTTCGCAAATCGGAACAAGAAACAACCACGAAGGTCTCCGTCGGCATTCAAATCATCGGCGCATTGATCATCACCGTCGCGGTGTGCTTCATTCTCAAGATACAATACCTGTGAAACGAATATCCGACGGAGAGATTGCGTCCTGGTATCCCAGAAACGTTTATTATTGGTACGATTATTCGAATCTCGTTACGCGACGCATTGTCCGAAACTACGGGCCTCTTTGTCCGCCATTTTAAGCGGCCGCTGAGAGCGAAAACGCCGGATCCGAGCTTAGAACGGTCCTCATTGTACGCGGTCAATTGTATAGTCAACGAACAATAACTCAATTAGGAAATATCCGACTTGTATTCGAAGAAAAGCAACGCGAAACGGCTTCCTCAAGCATATTCGCGTACGCGAGGCCATTAACTTCTTCTCGCACGGGTCAACCGCGTTACCATTCTGATTTGAGCATTTTATACTGCCTCCGGATCACATTTATAGATTTTACCTTCTTTAATCGCGATCTAGTTTCGTAGAATTTTCTGTCTAGGAACAATCTCGTCATTGTGCGCTTGAAAGAGATTGTTTAAAATCTGGAATTCTAATAATACATAGGAGAAAATAGTGAATACTGTACCGCTTAAGACATATTGGGTCCTCTGGGAAAATTGATACGATTTTTGAAAAAAGTATGTAGGTTATAGGGTGCCATCAAATGGTACCTGAAATAGTGGAATTTGGTTTGGAGATCGCTAAAGAGGACAAAAAGGTTCAAGAGAAGTACATGAGAAAATGTGGTGAATATTCATCCTCGGTGTAGTACGAGGGTTAAAATCGGAAATTCTTACGATGAATGTAATAATAACAATTCGCTCGAAGTCGACAGTTTTATTCACAAAAGATAATAATTAGATAGCTGGCGTGCAAATTTGCAGAGAAGAGAATTTCAATTAGGTTCCTGAAACGGGAACTTTCCCGAAGTGCGTTGCGATTCTCGGAATTCTGTGATAAAATCTGCAACCTGGCGGTAATTATGTACAAATGTGTTATTGGTTTTCGATAAAAATGTGATTAGATGACTTTTCAATTACTTTCCCGAGATGGAGTTATTAAAATTGATGTTCAACATCGCGAACACATTTTCCCTCTTCATCGGCCATTTTAAGCCGAGAGTGGAAACGGATCTAAGCTTGGAACGGTTCTCATTGTGCCCGGTAAATTGTATTTATAGTCACCGCGGACAATGTCTCAATTAGGAAATACACCCGACTTGTCTTCGAAGAAAAGCATTGGGAAACAGCTTTCAGAGGGATATTCGCGAATGCAGAGAAAAAAGTTCGCGGTAGAGGTGACGTTAATGGCCGAATTCTTTAATCTTGGACGAGACCCTCAGGTCAAACGCGTGTAAACGCGTTCATTAATTTTTTCCGGCGTGCTGCCGCGTTTGTTGGTCCCTTTCAATGTTTAGTCTCCTCGCAGAACGGTGCTTCAGCAATGGCCGAGTCTTGTAGGTGGTGTATCCTCCTCGTAATATCCGAGCCATGTTTTTTTTATGTTTGTTACACGGTCCGTGAGTAGTACAAAATAACATTCCTGTTTTTAATGAAACTTTTACACGGATGTACGAAATTCAAGTTCGCGAAACGTATTCTCCTATGAGAATAAATTCTGCAAGCTGACTCGCGAGCAATGTGGGCTTCTTGTATCCCGCTTAAGAGGGAACAAAAAATTTTCGGTGAAAGTTCGTCAGCCTGACACTTCTGCAATGACTTGTCTTCATTTTCTGAATTTATTCTGTGCGTTGAAAAGATAGGGCGATGAAGTATTTATTTAAATAAATACTATTTATAGAGTAATAATAACTATTTATAGAGTTATCAATTTATAGAGTAAATCCAAGTAATTTAATACGGTTTCCCATATTCTTCAGACTTTCTACTTCCCACTTTACTTTTTGTCGATAACCACCAATATGATTAATGGACCGTTCGCAAATACACACATTCACCGAAAAATTCTCTTTAAAAAATTCAAGCACAGCAAAGTGAAAATTAGATTTCGTTAAAATATTGTGATTTCGAAAATTGCGTTTATTTAGTCGAAGAGATTCTGTTCTGCATGCCCTGGCTAAAGTGAAATGTATTGAAACATATTTATCCTGTGTGTAAATGATTGAAAATATTTTACGAAATATTTTACGGTTGAAAGTCAAACTGTTGTCGATGACTGTAAAATTCGATACTTATGCGTTTGAACTACCCTTGGAATGCATGAACCATATTCTGCCAACGAGATCGAATTACCAACTCAATTATCGACTCGATTTTTCAGTATTTTGCCTAATGGTTTCACGTTGCTGCGATATGTCAATTTCGTTGGTTCTCGAAATACATTGAAAGCAATGCAATTCAAATTTCCTACCTCCTGTGGGAATATTTATGGCCGTACAAATGAAAACCCAAACAGTCTAATACTACACCCTTGCGCAATTCTATTTGTCTAAATTTTCTGAACAGCGACTCTTTCACAAATTTTCGTTCTACACGTTGTAGCAATTCATTTCCTTGAATAAATAAAATAACTGTTCTGTAAGCCATATATTTTAGTCAATATTGGGTTTCTATATTGATTGTTGCATAGTGAAACGTTTCGTTGTGCAAGGGTGCACTCGAATATTCGAAATTACAACTGGAGAATGTAAAAAGTTGAAACACTAGGCATACATTTGCATTCTACTCCATGGATTAGTTAGTTGTTATTTACTATGTGTGATATTTAGCGGTAAATGTTGCATTAACAATTCATTGTCACTATAACATATTGCTAACAATAATATAGTGCTGTTGTAAATTGTATTAGAAATGTCGCGTTCAACGGATGTAACTCGTATCTAACACTATGCATATTTTCCATTGACTTAAAAATTTATCTATAAATTCAATAAATGAATACAAATACTCTTCAATGATAATGATTATAAAAATTATACAATTATAAAAATGCCTCCAATATATTTTGTTATATATTAATTAAATTTCCTACATTTACTTATGCATTCCTTGCATCGTATATTAATATTCATTCAGAGATTAAACTAAGCATTTCATAAGGTGTTGTAAAGTTTCTCGAATGACTCTACTTTACGCTTTCCTAAATCGTGCCGGCGTGATTTAAGCGTTTGATAAAATTTGAAGAAACTGAAAGTTTTTCTCTCTTGGACTAGAGCACGCCGACGAGAATTTACGTTGAGTAGTAGAATGAGGAAAATATGCAAAAGGCTGTTGAAGTCTATGTATCGTAACAAAGTATACGGCTTGAAAGAATGCTGTACAAGATTTCATCTAACCTGCGTCTGCATTTAAGACACTTTCAAGCTACCTTTGAAAGATCTTTGTCCTCCATAAAGGATTTGCTTTATTTCCTGTGTTTTATCATCCAAAATATTTCACGAGTAGGATAGGGCAGTTGTTCTAGTAGTCAGCCATTTAGTTACGACGCGCAAGATGTAAATAAAATAATTACCTAAGGAAATAGAAGTATGTATGCAGCAATTTTGCTATTTGTCAAGAAGAAAGTTGAACAGATTTCACAAAGGAGTAGGAAGTAGTTACTTGGGTATTGATATAGGCAAAGCATTCTAATTCCTTTGAGGACCCAACATCTCTCGGGCGGCGCGGCGCGGTGCGATATCAGGGTTTCCCTACGTTTCGATTAATCTTCCATTGGCACTCGGGGCCACAAAGAGAGTCTTATCCGCAAATTCCACGCGGGCAGATTTAATCGTTACTTACTTTCAGGCGAGAATGACTTCTCGGGAAGCGGGGATTGATCGATCGGCGGCGATATCGTCATCGTGGGGTTGTCGCTCTTGGACGATGACGCATCGTAGCTTTCGGCCATAGTGAAGTCTCGATGCCGCCTCGAGTGCTGAAAGGAATGAAAAATGCATACGTAAGAACCGCAGAGAGAACTGGGTTAAACCGAGAGGGTCAAGAAAAGAGAGTCAATGGGGGGGAGTGTGGCTGGGTGGTGGTTTAGTTCTGGGTAGATTGAGGGGCGTGGATAGTTTGGGTAGGTGTCGAGAGAATCGATGGAGGCCACGATTAGGCACGGTTGTGCTTGAAAAAAGTGCATCGTTCATGGAAATCAGAACGAGCCTCTGTGTACACCCTCGAGGGGATGTTTTTATCCTATTACCACGGAGGGAGAAAGAAGCCGGCACCCGACTAAAATTGGCCCCGTCGCTGTTCACCTTTTATTAAAATTTCAGAAGTACCTACCGCGCGCGCACAAGGGACTTGATTACGAGGAATTTTTTACGGAACGCGAATAGTTTCGTTGCGTGTTTGAGCGCTTCCCGATAACAGCCACTTCCTCTTCCATGGAAATTAATTTTCTTACCAAAGAGAATCTTCGGCCTCTGGAAGCCCTCGATAGAAGCTTTTTAACTCGGCCCCGGATGAAATAGAAAATTCTTTGATGGGATAACCGCCGGAGTTTGTCATTCCCGGTAACGTGACGCAATAATACCGTTTACGATCGTTCACCGTAGAGGAAGCACCACAAGACGGTGCCCGCCATTGCTTTATGACCCCTTATGGTCGCAAATTTACCGAAATCGTAGATAAACGTAATACGACATTTGGTTTCTATTTAAAGAATCCATTTACTAAAGGTGTGCCGTACCTGGAAATTCGGGTTCGGGTCGGGACCCGAAAATTTATATTGTTCGGAGACCCGAATGTTATAGACTTTAACCGAGCACTATCCTATTTACCAAATATGCACGCAAAATTGTGGAACACTTGACCGATCTAACCATTTCTGATCTTACAAACTGTCTAAATCTGACGGCTCTAAATAGGAACACCCGTATGAAGTTACGAATACCAATGTTCGCGACGGCTTCGGCGATTTCCTTCGAAGTAGGGCGTTGCTTGCCATTGTTTTCTGACGTGGGGCCGACATTAAAGCGCCCGTCCTCCGTGCGGGGGATGACAAACTATCGATATTAGGGGGGCAAGAAACGCAACGGGGACGAACGACCGGCCCCAAGCGTCGGGTTTCTATCTGTTCGATTTTTCATGGCGTGGAATGCGATAGGATATAGATGGGCCGGGTGTCATCAGCCTGGGGTGAAAGGGGATCGGGGGTAAAAGAAAACGCGGGGAATCGGTCGCGGGTGTAGTCCGATTCGTGTGCCGCTTGCTCCCCTAAGTTTTCGGGGTTAATATATGAAGCTGAAATATCAGAGCGACATCGGAAAATATGAGTAGTTCCAGGATCCATTCGTTCCCGTGGCCCGCGTTATTTCACCGGCAGATTTATGGCGACACGCCGGAAGTTCCGTATCTCCATTAGCGTTCCCTGGGATTGTTCATTCGCGGAACGTGTGGTTTCAATTACTTTCGACTATGGCTGGAACAAGTACAGCTGTTTGGAACTTCGGCAGATTATTTAGTCGGTTGTAGCGTTTCGAGGTCCCAGCAACGACTCTTCGAAGATCGTTCGAGGATCATCCGGCATCTGGACTTTAGGCAAAACCGTCGACGGATGAATAAAGATCGAAGAGTGGGTTTAAGATCGTCCGGGGAATAACAAATGGTCGAAGTGTTCAAAGACGATTGAAAATGGACAGGAGGATCGAGAATAGGGGGTATCGAGGGCTGTGGAAATCCGTGGGGATCCACGAGTGGCTAAAAATCACTGCAAAACTCCCCCGGGTAGAACCATCAGGCCTCGAGAACCCGAAGAGTGGCAATTTTGTATCCGGCCAGGTTATTTATGTTCCACAAACGAAAATAGAAACGTATTTTTCAATTTCTACGACACAGATACCATCGCGTAATATTTTCTTTCGCTGTTTGTATATTAAACGAGGAATAATCAAAAACTGTAACGGTGAAACGTTTTCTCTGTGTATTTTAAAAATTGTAACTGTTTTACGCGGAGCAAATGTATGCGCTAGATTTTTCACCTTTAACTCGGTCAAAACCTCAATCTACATCGTCGCGGCTACGTATTGCACAGTTGAAATAAGCGAAAGGTCTAGAAAGCGCATTGCAGAAACGACGTTAATAACGCCGACAGAGTTTTCGTACATCCAGTGTTTCACGTACACGCACCACACGTATGTAGATTTAAATTATAATTACTCTGACGGTGTCAAAGTGTATTTGATTTTGAAACCGCATATTTCGGTCTACGGCTTTCTGCCAACGATCAGTTGTGGCGGAGCGCATGCCGCACAAACGGCGAATTCGTTCTGGGGAAAAAAGAATCGCGATTTCGTTTGATGCAAGAATGCATTTACACACTCTCACAGGGTGTTCTCGACGCCCGCGTCCGATCCAATTACGGTCGGCGATTTCGTTGGTTCCTCGACTTGCTGTATTAGCGCGCGTTATTTTGCATTATCGATTGACGTTGACGGCTATCCCGTCACCCCTTGCACCATGCCCGGAAGCGTACGGGATGATTTTTAACAACGGCGAAATTAGCGGTCAATATTCTTTCAGTCCGATAGAATTTCTTCAATTCTCTCACTTAGCATTCGTTCCGACAAATTCATGCATTCTTCACTCCCGATTCTGAGAATGTAGTACGTCTTCCGTGTTAATTTATTATTTTAATTTAATCTGAGTCTGTTTCACATGCTCCTGAAGCGGATGGAATGTTTGAACAGCTTAAATACTAGAGATGAACTATTAAATTTTCGTCCTTTGCATCGATTTATTATTTGCGAACGATGAAAATAGACTCTGACATCGTTTTCTATGTTCATTTCTTATTTGTAGGATACAGCTCATTACTCGGACACGTTCGAAAATGTCAATATAATAAAATTAGTAATATATCCATTTAAATAGGGAATTTGTTTAAGAAGGTTGTCAATAGATTTATCGACCGCTATACAATCGCATCGACATTCCTTCCGTGACGCGGACACTAGCTTGTAAAAACTGGACCCGGTTTTAGGTTCGTCTATGGCGAGACAGAGGAATAGCGATGAGCGAATGAAAGGGAGTGAAAGAGAGACAGAGTGAGAGAATGAGGGAGAGAGAGAGAGAGAGAGAGAGAGAGAGAGAATCGAGCCACTAGCCACTGCAACAATAGTAGAATTGAGTCTACTGCTCTCTGTAATCGCATTGCCAGTCCCAAGTGGTACAATTATAGGAGGGGAATTGTGAATTTGCTTTCGTGCATACGTAATCTTAAACCCATACTTTCGCCCGTGGTACTGGAATTTGCAATTCTGTTAATAATATCGCCGTTATAAAAGCGATTACATGTTAATGCGTCTCATATACGTGTTACGGGCATCGACGTCTAATTGGCCGCATTTATCCGGCGCGGTTTGATCCCGGATTTGATATTTAATCACATTCGTATTTCATTTTATTACCGGCGCTTCTTTACCTCCGAAAGAAAATTGCAGAAGGAATTGGCTCTGCAAGAACGGAAAATTTCGATAATTTTAGACCATGCCGCCAACGTAATCGCAAAAAAGAATGTGTAATTATTTGATTCCAGTTAATACCGTATATCGCACGTACCCTCTTTTTGTGCGAGTATGTTTCGAGTAAAATCGTTTCTACCGTACTGTGGACACGGATACAGAGCACACAGAGTTTTAATAATAGGCAAGAAAATAATTTCTATTGACAAAGATTGACGCAATTGTGCCGGGCGAAAGCCTGGAAGCTCCGACTACTTGGTTCGAGCGCTAAGTAAACGTCGAGTGCTCGAGATACATCTGTAGATCATTCATTAGATGATAAGGTCGCGAATTAATTAGCGGGGCAGGAGCGGCGTTCTCTGCCGCGACGTTCAGCGTTGCCGCGACTTCGCTTCTTAATGCAGAAAATCACTTGGCCCGCGCTATCTTCCGCGAGGTAATAGAATGCCGAGCCAAACCGGGGAACGCTTTATGTTTGTTAAAGACCGCGACGTCGCAACTAACAGGGCCAATTAATTATTTTAGAATTTCTGGGTTGCCGAGCGACTGCGCCGAGTCTAGACGACAATGGCTTCTGGTTTTGTGGCGAACAAGCAGAGAACGTCGAGAGGGGGATGAGGATGAATCGGGTGTCGCACGAAAGTTCCTGGGAAGATCCGTCACGGATCGAAATCAGAAGAGCAAGCTCGTATGGAAATTAGCCGGCTACACGCGCGCTCGAATTCAGTTGTCGAGGGTTGTTTGCATTTACATTTATCATGGACGTCGAGCAATCAAATCCGCTTCAGGCCGCGGCGAATTATCCTCGCATCCTACGGCGAGGGATGCACGGGGACAAATGCCGGCACCGATCCAGCCACCTATGTGCTCGGGCAAATTCTGGCACGCCAACAATTATGTTCGACTACACAGCGTTACACGATCCACGAGACAAGTGGTGTCCAGCATAGTGCTCTGCCACATGCATCAGAACAAACACTTCCGGTCAACATTAGCGGAATGGCTAGCATACGCACTCCAGCAACGATGACGGCACATCAGATCACCACTCGTCACTGATTTAACACAGTGCTCGCTACCGAATCGCAAAGCCGTTTGCGTAAGCATCTTTGACTCTTCACCTGGAATCATCCCCCAACACCGGTAAAATTGATTATTAAAAACTACTGATTGCACGTGGATACAATTTGTGATACGTGGGAACTACGAGAAAATATTTTTCTCTTAGCTGCATTTGTTTATTCATTCACTGGACAACGTGCAATTACGTTCGGTACACGAGCACTTGTATAGACGTGGCGCGTAGCACCTGTCGCAGTCACACGAACGCAAAACGTGCATAATTTGCTTAAAGTTAGATAGTTTACGATACAAAAGGACATAAAAAATTGAACGAGTTCTAAGGTTGAGAAGAAAAATGATTTTAGAAAATTCACTTTATTTTGTTGATATAGATGCTTTGTTGTTAATGCTCACGTCGTTCTACGATCACCATACAGTTTATAATACAAAACACTGGAGTTTATAATTTTTTTGTGAAACTTCTGTTAGAATTTCTCTGAATGTACGATACCGAATGCATCGTAACTTTGCTATTCCTTCGAATCCATCTACGGAAATTCTCGAAGCATATTTTTCAAATGTTGCACCTTCGATTCATGCGGAATATATCGATTTTTTGAACTTATTATACGAAAGTCCTCCTTAGAGATGTTCTCATTTGAATTCCCGGGTTTGGACGAATTTTAGGTTGAATCACCAATTTTGAAGAGATCCTCGAGTTTCGATCCTTGGACTTAAATTGCTGCATATTGGAAAGAGCACGATCGGATGAGTCGGAGGTGTAAAGTATAAAACCGTGCTCGGCAAACACTTTGGCAACAGTCTTATCTTCAGTCACCGTTCAGTTCACTTCGTTTAGCGTAGCTGCGTTTCAAAAAATTGATAAACAACGCAGTGCACGGTCTCGAGCATCATCAATCACGTAATAATAAATATGCTCCCCTGAGAAAGGGTTAATAGAATCCGTGGCACAGCTAGATAAGCGTTAACTGGTTTTTTACGCGTTCGATGGAGAATTTGAGAACCGCGCGCCATTAATTTCCATGCGTGGCGTACCGTGTGCATGCCGCGTTTATCCCGGCTTCTGGGTCACGTTCTGAATAACAACGGCTAATAGAAAATGTACGCTATTTTAGCAAATCGTATTTGAGTTTGATCGATTATTACCGGCGCGGCAAGTGGGTCACTGTGCGGGCGGAATCCATTCGAAGAAAACCGGTTATGCCATTTCTTGCTCGAGAGGGGGTTGTCATGAGCGAACATTGTTGAGCTACGCCGATGCGACGAGTTACAGGGGATGGTTCCGACAACGTCCACAACAATTCTTCCGATGTCCTTTGTGAAATTCCTATTGTGCCCGCCATGCAATCGGAGCAGCGGCCGTGTAATGTACATTTCTGATGCGCTGTGTTGCTTATCATTCCGCTGGCTAATGGAACGTCAAGCTGCATTTTATTCATAGACCTCCAGTCCCAAAATAAAACCGCCGGGAAAACATTCTGTCCTCCGGAAATACGGGATCGAACTATTTGGTTCATACAATAGTTAATTTCGTTCGCGATTAATTCGCCCGATATGAAATTAATATGGCTTCTTAAACACTCGTATAATGCTATTAGTTGGCTGGAAGCTCGTGAAATGATAATGGAACATTAATGGAAACATGATCCATGCTGTTTGTGCTCGTCATGTTTAACGTCAATCGCGTACGTTACGAAATTTTATTTTTATATTTTGTAAGTGCTACGAAAACTGATGTTACAAAAGTCGATATTACTGTCCAACAGCCGTATTTATGGTGGACAGTAAGGTTGGTGTCTGTGATCGTATTTTTGTTACTTCGAAGGAGAGTCCGAACATAGAGAAGGACAATGAAATTCAAAGAAGAAGCCGAACATGGAGAAGGACAATGAAATTCAAAGAAGAAGCCGAACATAGAGAAGGACAATGAAATTCAAAGAAGAAGCCGAACATAGAGAAGGACAATGAAATTCAAAGAAGAAGCCGAACATGGAGAAGGACAATGAAATTCAAAGAAGAAGCCGAACATGGAGAAGGACAATGAAATTCAAAGAAGAAGCCGAACATGGAGAAGGACAATGAAATTCAAAGAAGAAGCCGAACATAGAGAAGTACAGAATGAAATTCAGAGGAGAGTCCGAACATAGAGAAGGACAGAATGAGTGTCTCTTTCTTTCCCATACGCTGTCCTTCCTTGCGACCGAAACTTGAATCGTCGATTTAACCACTAAATACAATCGGAATTACATCGTGTTTGGTCTTATATTAATCAGAAAAATGCCAGAAATACGATAGTGAAATTTCATAAAAAAAATAATGAAAATTAAGAAAGTTGAACATTTCGATTCATTCGAGTCAATGTGTGGTGTTTACACCGATATACTCGAGCCGAGATCAATCATCGTCGCTTCGGCGCGGCGCGGCGTCGGCCGCCAATGGAGTGAGTCGGCACTGGACATAGAACCTGGTGTTAACTGAGGACAGTAATAGCGACTTTACTGTACTACATTTTGCAGAATTCGTCTTTATCCATTCTTTTAAAATTCTTTATTCCTTTTGTTTAAAATGATTTTACTAACTTTTTCGATCTCTGGCGGAAATACAAGCAGGCTCGATCAATAATATTATTTCCAGGTTTTCAAGTGCCTCCAGCATTTCCAACCATCCCCCTCAATCATCGTGCCTCCACAAATATTACGATCGCGTTCAGATTATCTCGAACGCATCGAATGAATAATTGAAAAATGATTGAACGTGTTTCATTCCATAGCGTTAAGTGATTCGCCGACGGTCGAGCGTACTTGTCAGCCATCGATAACCTACAAATATTTTTACTGTATCGGGATATGTACGTGTTCGAATCCTCTCTCTCTCGTTTGTATAGGAAAAAGTTGTTCGGAATGTCGAGATTTACAACATATGACGTTTCGACAGGTTTACCAAAGAAATAAATATGTATGTAGCTCTTTCATCTTGCATAAGAATCCGTGGTCGTTGAGATCAACAGGATTAACGTAAGCAAATGCAAGAAAGAACAGTCTGTCGAACCAGACAGATCCTTTAGCATAATCGCGTCGATCAGAAGCACAGAAACGTTTCGAATACGTCGCGCAGAAGAGACGACGGGAAAAGATACGAAAATAGATCCTGTTCCTCGGCTGTCGTCTGTCTACCTGCGCGCCTACCTGCTCGTCTCCCACGGAAACGCACAATATTTCCGTAGACAGATTTATGGATCAACCAGGTGCACCGCATGAAATCCTTTTTCCTCGCGCGTTGTCGGCATTTTTTTGCTCCTCGGAGAAGCACCGGAGCTATCGACGCCGTTGCCGGAGCGGTGTGGGAGGACGTCGAAACGAAAGACACGAGACGATAGCAAGAAACTGTGAGCGAGAAGTAGTTGGATTGGAAGAGAGAGACAAAGTGGGTGGGTGGGTTTGTTTCGAGAAACTCGGGCCACCGAAAAAGTGACGATAAACAAAGTCTTTCGCGGTTTCTTCCGGATCCTGCGGCTTATCCTCCGGTCCCGGAGAGAAACAGTGGCGTCGGAATCGCAATAAGAACCGTAATATACCGGGTGATACACGCCGATCTTTTTATTTAAATAACAAGCGGAAGTTGGACTTGCGATTTTTCTTCACAGTCATTTGTAACGTTGGTGGTGTATCGCAATTTCTTCGAACAGAAGATTTTTATTATAATATATGATTTCATAAAAAAATGTGTATTTCCAATGGAAGCATTCTGTAACTCCAACAATAACAAAATGGTGGTACTTGAAGCAATTTTGAACAAATACAGAGGTAGTGTCCGAACATTAGTGCTAGTATTTGTAAATAACCCGCGGTATAGTCGCAACTGTCACGGCCCGATAAGACTAATTGCAAGATGCCGACCCTCGCAACACGTCACCAGACCCAAGTTCATCACTGACTCGGCGCCCCAATACTTTGTGCCATCAACAGTCCCAAAACTTTGCACCCTCAAATAAGATAATCCGTTAGTATACTATAAGACCCTCGAAATATTCTATCGAGTTAGTCGACGATAACCTCTGCTACGGCATGTCTCGCTGATTCAAGCTTCAATAAAGTAACTTTGTGTTCTCGAAACGTTTGAGTAGTGAATCGTTAAAGTAGAAATATGGCTATCCTCACTGAAATCACCTATTTCACTGTAACACAACCAGAGTCGCCTGTGATTAAGACTTGTCTCCGCACTCTACCTTCCCCTTCGACGACGCTATTCCCCCCACGCTTCCGACACAGCCCGGTGACGCAGAGAGAGGATACCTGATTCCCCTCAATTCGAGTGAATGCCTCTGATCTAGCGACTT
>CM052200.1:4754847-4807343 GCA_028455805.1 Lasioglossum figueresi
GAGAGCATATGAGAAAGAAAGAGACATAGTTCATAGCATTTCCCATATGCTCTCTTTCTTTGCGTCGCAAATTTTGATCGTTCATTATGTTTTTGAAGTGAAACTTTTTCTATGATTTTATGTTTCTTTTTGTATTGGTTGTTCCTGGATCTTGTTTTTTTTTGTATTGGTGGTCCCTGATTTTGTTTTTTTTTAACATTTCCAATCTTAATTTGCTTCTAAACATTACTAGACTGCAAGAAGTTTCACTTCTACCGCGCGTGGTTTTCCACGCGTTTTCTTTTGGAATTGGTTGTTCCTGGATCTCGTTTTTTTTGTATCGGTTGTCCCTGACCTTGTTTTTTTTTTAACATTTCCAATCTTATTTTGCTTCTAAACATTACTAGACTGCAAGAAGTTTCACTTCTTCCGCGCGTGGTTTTCCACGCGTTTTTGTTTTTCCTACCGATTTTCACTACCGATGCACGGCTGCCAACTCTTCGCCGCTGATTGAAAAGTCTTTGCGTTAGGTTTTGGATCTTATTTTTGTTCATAGTTTTGATGGTCTGTTCCAAGATTTATTACTTCGACAAAATTGTCAGGGAATAGACCCACTTTACCTTCAGTTTTCCTATCCACCAATCGTTAAAAATTGTGAACACTTGTTAGAGAATTCAATACTAATATTTATCTAGTTGGCCTATCAATCGGTGGACCGGTGTTCGAATCCCGTCGGGGTAAGAAATTTATTTTTCTCCGTTCATTTTCAGTTTAAATTTTCGCGCTTCGCTTTCTACTTCCGTAACATCAGAAAATTGTTACCCTCAGCAAAGAAGTTTCACTTCAAAAAGGCTCCGCGACGTGCTAAAACTTATTTCGCGAGAGGTGCGAAGTAGCAGTATTTTCGCACGAGCCTGAACAGGTGACGAGGACAGGAGTACTTACCTTATGGCCGGCGACAGGTACGAAACAGGTCGCAGCGATCGACACGAGCACCGGCAGCAGGAAGCAAAAAGGCGGGAGCTGGGCTTTGCGTCTCATCTGAAACAAACAGCGTGAAGCGTTAATAGAAACGTCGCGCGATGGGGATCGATCGATTTCAATTACAGTTGCCTGCGCGTCGCGACGACCGAACGTATTTTTTTTTCTCTCTTCTTCCACCGACCGGAGGATAAAAGCGCGTTTAAGTGATCCGCGCGCGTGATTTATCGCGAGCGAGAGCCGCGCTGGTGAAAGTCGGAGCGAGATGGACCAGCGGGGAAAATTGCGATATTTATGTCGCGGGAATATTGAAACAGTCGGTCCGCTGGGCGTTCCGCGGCACTCGGGACCCGGTTAATATTTTACAATTTAATAGTTCCGCGATTTCGAGCCGTTTCAATGGGGCCGAGGGGGGCCCGAGGAGAAATAGCGTCGGGGAAATCCAGAACGAGGAATAAAAAAAACGTGGAGAGATCCAGGGGAAAATGGGTGGTAACTTTGTTGTCTACGGCCGCGCGATTTCATTTCCTCCTCACGCACGATGATAAATTCTCCCGTGGGCCGGACACGTTAATAAAACCCGACGGAGAAACGAAGTATCGGTTAATTTATCGAACGCGAGCCGAACGCCCGGCAAATAAATGTTTATCTACTTCGGGCTTTCAATTATCCGGCCAACGAGACCCCACTTCGATTAGAATCTCTTAGGATTCTCGAGAGTGCATCCCCGGATTAAACGTTTCCTTGCCAGAGCAGCGTCGACGATCTGCGAAGCCAATCCTTTTTGCCGGCTGATTTTCTCCTGTTCCTGGACACCGTTCGCGCGCGAGAACCAATGGTTTCTCGCTGTTAACCCTTTGTCGACGAGGATTTCTTATCGCGTCGTAGCTAGACTCAGTTCGGTGTTTCTCATTTTCCGAACGTTGCTCGCTCTAGACGACAATTTGCGTTTCTCACGTTTCGGGTGACACCGTTTCATTGCTTTCGGTCGACAATGTACTAAAATACCAAAAACGTTTTCCTCGGAGAACTAGATCGTGTATCGCGGTGTTAAATAATGTGTTATTTTATTATGCACGTGTTCTGTCAACGAATTGCAACTTTTCGATTGTATTCCGATAGAAATTGAATTCTTTTCCCCTTGGAAAGTGCTCATGAATCTCGTTTTACTCTTTAATATTGTTATTCTTAAACGTAACAAATAACAAATGATTAGGACATTATTTTTCATTTTTCATTTTTCCTCAGGATGCGAACGGTCGACACTCGCTCCCAGAACTGAATTAGAAACACAAACACGAGTGCAGGAACGTATGCCAAAATCCGCGAAATCAGGACACATTGTCGATTCAGCGCGCAGCGACGCCGGAGCGAATTTTCGAAATTGATTTTTCTCATAGACACACGCAGCCCGTTTTTGAAGGAGGATCTCTCTTCCTCTTTCTCTCCACGCAACACGTCCCGCACTTATTCGATGCATATGATATTAGGGCGTTAGGAATACGCTCTGCCTTTATACGCGTGTACCCGCGATGCATATTCAAGTTAATTTCCCATTAATTACTTTAGCTTGCAAATACCTTCAGGAGTAAACAAGAATTATCGAGACGGCCCATAATGCATAGGAAATTGAACGAACTTACAATCCCGCCCCGAGGCCAGGCACCGTGGATGCATTACAATGCACTTGAAACAGTACACGCGTAAAATCACTTGTAAATGGATTTGCATATTTTAAATTTGACTCTTAATCGTCCTCCCGCGGCAGATTCTGTGTCAATTTTCCGAGCGTTCGCGCTCGATGCTCTTGGAATATTGTTGTTCGGTCGTACCTTCATTCGTGTGCGGGGCGACCTATTTTTAAATGCGAATCGTTCGGAGATTACAGCGGGAAACAGGACGGGCGAGCTTCGAGGACATTTCTGGGTTTGCGGGGAAGAATACCGCTCCACTTTATTTGGAAACATAGATTTATGCGAGCAGAGTCTCCCGCGATTGCATCGCGCATTTTGCTGCAGTTTATATATTTGTCGCGACACTTATGTTTTATTCAGGGACCGTTAAATATCCACCGCCGACTCGTACCCGAGGTTTTAACACGTTTGCCAGCGGTATTTGCTTTATACATAACATTTAATTAAATGCAACTGTTGTTGTCCAGTGTGGAAAAAGATTTTTTCAGGGAAACGTTATAAAATCACCAAATATAAGTAGGCACAATAAAAGTGATCTTTATGAATTTAGTTTCTAACAAAACTATTAGTGGTACGTTAACAAATTTTCTTGAAACGTATAGATGCATCCTTAGCCTACAGGAAAATATTTTTTTTATTTGTCAGGATACCTGTTTTTATTTAAGAGATTGTTAAATAACCGACGTAGATCCGCCTCGGAGTTTTTAACACGTTCGCCAGCAGTTTGCGCAACGCTCCCTGTAATGAAATATTAAAAAAGGTACGGTCACGGGAAAGTTATAAAATCGCGGAATACGTCGTGCTACGCTCTGGAATCTGACTTGCAATAAACAACAACGTGCATAAAGTTAATTTGATTTTCTCCACGTCGAATACGAAATATGGTTATACCGGTGGCAGCGGACGTGTAAATGCAGAAAATTTAATTCACTGTTCGTTTCACCTTTAATATAAATTCCCCTGTCATTTAAAATTAATGGTATCACCTTCCATAGATTAGCTGTTATCGCGATCAGCAAAATCCCTAATTTCAGGGCTGTTTCCGCCTAAACCGGAGAGTATCGATCAGTGACATATTGGGGCGTCCTAGAAAATATTGCTCGACTACAGGAGCTTTGCTTGCTACTAATATCCTGTTGTGTGTCGGGGAAATAAAGTTGTTTGCACAGCCACGTTTGCGTTAACGTTCACAGTTTTACCTTCGACTTATGTCACATTTCGGCACAGGAGTCGTAAAACTTCTATTACCCCTGGGAAACATTATTCGATCAAACAACTCTGGCGTCTATCACTGTGATTTTTCATATTTTCGATGTGGTTTGCATTAAGGCGCATGCAATGATAAAACTCGTCATATACAGTGTGTCCCAAAAATATCGTCCTTCAATAAGCTTCGAAGCAGATTAATTTTCCCCGTACTTTTTTCCACTTTCATTGTAACGCCCATCCGTCACATTCCGATTGTTCGATAAAACGCTAGTGTCGAACGTTAAGAGCAGTACAGTGTTAGCGAAATTGCTCCCATACGTTTCAATGAAACAAACAAAATCACATTCACTCATGAATACAATATCCGGTCAGCAAGATTTACGCAACTATTATTCGCTTCATCTTTTTGATTCACAAGGTTATAATTCTCCATTTTTGTCGTGAATATGTGTATTTTTGCCATCGTATAATAAAAATCGGACATTTCATATTCAACAACCTAATATAATATGTATATCAACCAACTATCATCCCTTACACGCGTCGTTACAAAATTCTCACCGAGCGACTATTGATTTTTGATTTCGCGCAGCGAGATGCATGATCCGGGGTCGTGGTATTAATAAACGAATGATTCGGCACACGCGGTATTGTTTCGGGGACAAACAAAAAGACAACTTTCCGGGGTCTCTCGTTTTTTTCACTGTCTGTTTCGCGACGAAATATCGGATGGAAACGCGTTCGCGGACAGATCGGGCTTGCGTGGATGTTCAATAACAGGTGACACGGTTCCAGGGGTGGGTTTTACACGGTGTCCGCAGCGGGGGGTTGTTTTCTAATCGCCTTATCGCAAAGGCGATTCGTCAAGTGCTCTCTCCGCCCCCGCATGACCCGTTTACCGGGCGCAAATATCACGCACGGAAAATGAAAGCGTCGGTACACCGGCGCGACGGTGGCGGGGATGCATTAATTAAAAAGTGCCGGCCGTCTGTCTTTGCCTTTGAGCCAGACAGGTTCATTCGCGGGCCTCGCATCTGCCTCGGTTGAATTTCGTCGGGAATTTCCTTTGCCCGCCAGTCGGAACGCCACCGAAACGTGCAATTTTTACAAAAACACACCGCGGACCTTTTTGCTCGAGTATAATCATCGCCGGCGCGGCGTCTCCGTGGACACCGGAAATTTGAATCTCGACGTACCGCATGTGATAAACACTGATTCGATACACTGCGGCATTTGAATGTGTATTCGCGATACAAATAAAAAAATTGATACATATAATAGGGTTATATAAAATATCTTCGATACTTCAGTGTCCAACCACATACGACGACGTTTAAATTAATAATATCGATTTCGGGAACAATCTTTCCACTTGGACAACGGAGCTTTTCGCGAAGTGAAAACTTCTTTAGGCGCGCACCGCGTACACAATTACTGGACAGCGAACGAGTCTGTTCCGTCACGCTCCGAGGTGAAACGCTATTCTGGTAAACTCGTGGGAAGTTGAGTTTAGTTGAGCGAACGAGAAACAGAAAGGTATGCAATCGCCGTAGAAGTTTTCACTGAAATATTGATCTGTGTTTTTCTCATAACGACGAGAAACTGCATAAAGATCCGCAGTCTAGAAATTATATATGTTTCAAGAAATCCATCTGGCAGCAGAGGGATCTGATGCTCTGCGGTATTTAAAAACGGAAAGTAGGTGAATTTTCCGTTTGGGGCTGCGCGAGTATTAAAAACAAACCTGTGACACAGATTTGAGCAGTCTCTATGAAAGATTAAACCGTTCCATCAATCTTGGACCGGCTTTTAAAACATTCCGAGCGATTTCCCGGGACGTGTTTATATAGTGAGCCGGAGCCCCAAATGGTTCGCCTCGCGGAAAAATTGCCCTGGAATTGCATTCATACGCAATTTATCCAGCCGACCGGACCATTTATTCATATGTTTCGCGGGCTCAAGTGTCCCCAAAGACGGATCGTGTATTCGTTTTGGGTCGGTGCGGCACGCGAGACGGGTTGTACCCAATTTTCCTCACGCGGCGTGAGACTCGCAGAGCGCGGCGCGCGACGTACGGTGAAAAATGAATTTCCCGTAAGCGTATTCTCGCCGCCAACGTCGGTTGCTTTATTTGGCCTGTTTAATCCGCGGGGTGAGAACTCCTTGGAAGATAAATCCGAGGAACGACACGTCTCCGTTCGTGCTCGTAAATCGAGGTAAAAGAGAGAGAGAGGAGAGAAAGCTACGCCGTGGTGCTCACGGCAGAGATCGTTCGGTCGTTCGGGTCTCTCCTCTCGACTTAAGGGTGCCCGCCCTTTCTGAATTCATTCGGGCTTTTCAATTGGAAGACAAATAGCGTTGATAAAGCCGGAAGTATATTGTTATTGGAGCTCGACTCGCCGCCGCGCCGCGCCGGTGCTCGGCAGTATATTCGGAAACCATTTATACGGCAACGATTCGCTCGCTTTAAATCTTGTCCCCGATCCTCGCGGCTGCTTCTTATTACCTCACCCTCGTGGCTGCGGAAGAGCAGAAGCCATTTTAAAGAATAAGAACGACCGATCGATCCCCTCTTGCACGGCTTGCATGCGTCCCTCACGGCTCCAACGCGAGACCTCGGACGATGTGCGTCTACTTTACGGGACAATATTCTAAAACTCCCGGAAAATTAACGGAATAATGCCTTGATATGCTTATACGTATACGGTCTGTCCGGAAAGTATCCGACCTTGTGCTGTAGCGGGTGGAACTATCATTCCTGGTTGACATCAATGGTGTCCCCTTCAAAGTGTTGTCCGTTAGAAGCCACAACTTTCTTCCAGCGATCCTCCCACTTACAATTTCCGAACAAGAATGCCCAAGTTTCTGACAAAATTTAATGCATATCCGTTGTTCCACACGTTCGGCCATTATATTAATACGCGACGCTCACTTGACTCGATGCTTACAAAACTACGTATCGTTTTCAAATGACGGCATGCAGAGATTTGTTGCTTGGGCAGGCTACTTATTGCGAGGTCGCCTCTAATGTAAACATGCGTTATCCGCCTTAGCCCACTTAGGAACGAAGATATAAGCAAAAGTCATTTGTAGAGGTGATAGAACGGTTACCTAGCAGCTTCGTAAGAATAGAAATGAACGATTGTGTGTGTGCTACGCAGAATGCTCTTCAATGTAAATACATTATGGATCTCTTGCCCCAGTCACTTTCAGGGGTGCCTTCTAATTTTGCCCGGCAGTGCGCACAACCGAATCCTTCCCGCGACTTCCAGGATCTTAGCTCCAAAGCCCCGGGATCCCTACTCTCTCGGACGCTTAAGCGAGTCCCTCTCGGTCCATTTAGCATTCTGATTTCCGTCAAGTTTTACGAGGCCACCCCATCCACGGGGAAATTGAAACGCGATTGAAAAAGTTCGTCGCGACACGATGCGACCAATTTCTTCGCGCTCTCGATTACTGTTCGTCGTTTCGGTTTTCTAATTGAACTGTTCACGACCGGTTGTTCGCCGGCGACGACGCTTGCTACCGGTTGTTCACTGTACACACAAACTCGAGCAGTCGAGCGAGGTAGGGATGTATACTGTTCTACGCAAACTGCGACGAGGAACGTTGTCACTGTCGTTTTCTCGCGAACGCAGTTCTCTAATTAGACAACACTCCGCGCTTTGACATTCGTAAACAACGGCGACGAAACTTTTTTATGCAACTGAACGCAACTTGTTGGCCCAAATAAGCCGACGAACAATGGACGACCATCTTTACGGAGTATGTATCAGACGCGTGTATCGCTAATTCTTTCTGGCATGCTCTGTTTTTGTTCGGAGCTGTTGACTAAGACCTGTTGATTAAGAGGACGGAGAAGGAACATTGTGTATTGGAAAATTTACAATGTCCGACTTCCCTGAACGTAGCAACAGTTTGCGACACGATCGGGCGGCCTGATTGCAATTTAAATATTAAAATGTGCAGATATTTTCCAGGTAAAAATCGATGCTGTTAACATTTTTCAGATCGTAGCCTACTCCACTTTCGGAAGTAAGAAGGTCAACGAGAGGGCACGCGTACAGAGCTGCCGCATGATCTGCGGGAAAGTAAATCGCAGTTTTCACAATTTTCTGGAACGTACGCGTCGGGGACGGATCATTAAAAAGTTAGAAAAGCTTTTAAATATAATCTCCAGGCCGCGCACTATTACGCGGGTGCGCTCGTCGTCGTCGCTCGTACAAAAGCAAATGCCTCTCGTATCGGTTGAAGAGAAAGCGAGATAGAGAGAGAGAGAGAGCGGAAGAGAGAGAGAGAGAGAGAGAGAGAGAGAGAGAGAGAGAGAGAGAGAGAGATAAAGGGAGAGATATCGGGTATTCACGGAACAGTAACTCGATTTCCCGATCTTCGTTCTCCCTAATATTAGGGGGATAATTGGAGCGGAGTAACGGAGCAGTCAGACTTTTTGTCGCAACCCGACTAGTCGCAATCAGTGTTGCCCTTCTGACATTTTAGTCGTCCGTCAAATTACAGGGCAAAGGAATCGGACGGATGGGGAGGGGGGTTGGAAATAGAAACTGGGTTAGGTCTGATTCGCAACGGAGTTTCCGCCGGCTTGGTGATCAACGATGATCATCATTTATTCAACGGCCGACAAAACAGTCCTGACCCGTGGACAATTCAATCGGAACTCGGTGGTCGCGTTTTCGGCTCCATTTTCCAGCAACTATTTCGGGCTCCCGGGTTCGAGGAACTCCCGCACCGTTATTCGAACTATGCTTCGATAGCGGAAAAATGATGATCCGTTGAATGTATTCGGACGTTCCGACGAGAGAAACTTCATTCAAAAATGATTACAGAAAATATTCACGGCGGAACTTTACTATAGCTCTCCCAAAGCTTTTCCAACGGTGAAAAGATTAAGAAGCAAGCGGAAGAAGGTGGAGGTCGGTAATTATTCGAAGAAAAAGGAACGGTGTACGGGACACCGGGTCGTGTCGAGCTGAGCTGATATTTTTTCAAGAGACGGATGTAGTGGAGGAAGCGGGTGGATAGGGACCCGAGGAGCAAGAGGGACGGGAATGGTTTATTGCGTGCGGAGATAATGGGACGATGCGGGTTCCGCCCGAGTTTCCGGCCGGCAGAATCGCTTCTACGGAGCGCGGCTTGCACCGTTCGTTGTTCACCAGCTTATCACGACGATTGTTTGACGCGACAGCGGCTGTTAATAAGGAAGATCGATACCTACGGGCGAGTCACTTCGGCCGATTGTCTCGAAGCGCGATGAATCACGTTCGTTCGATAAGTGCAAGGTCATGCGGGATGGACGAACTTGCGAACTGCTGCCACTGGCGAATCACTCTTGCGATTAAACTTTATTTGTCCCCGAAGCTCTCAACTTAATCTATCTCAAATTAATTCGCTACCTTCGACGTAATAGCTTGTTTATAGAAAAATAACAGATACATTCACTTTCAATGTAAGCTCATAGAAACGTTGCATAGAATTGGCACGAATCTACGAGAGGTATTATTCGAATTTGTAAAAAGCATTCTTTAAAATGTCCCCCCGGCAGATCCTTTTAGCTTCTCAAAAAACCGAAGTCCAATTCTAAAAAGTGTCCGAATATTAATTAGTATCACTGTATTCGCACATCCCGCTCGAAACGCAAAACAAACGTGAACGCGAATGCTTCCGGGGCATGACGCTAACTCATTTGAGCTAGCCGCATATAGAATTTGCGCTAGATTACTCGACTTTTGCGGACAAAACGGACCTCCGGAAAACGCATCCGCCTTGACAGGTGCTCGCTAATGAAAATGATACGGGAATGTTGCGGTAATAACCAACACGAGTACGAGATTTTCAGTGTAGAAGGTGCACGGACGAATCACATTCTACTTTTCACAAGAATAAACATAACCTTTGAGTGATACAGCGTTTACTTAGATTACGAAGTACCATGCCAGGACCTTTCTGAAATTCTGCATAAATTTTCTCAGCCACCTCTAAGTATATACTTAAATGTATATTAAAAGAAACTTTTAGATGCAAGACTAAATAATTCAAATGTTCTGAAGAAGTTATGGCGATCTGCGACCTTAGATTTGAATTTCAGCGTACTAATCGAGGTAACAGGTTTCCATGGAAGCCTAATTTCTGAAAGTCGATTCGTGAAACTTTGAATTCGCATAAACATTCGCGCGGTACATTTTGGGAACCGTGCCCGCCCGTTGCCGCGCTAGACACGCGATTTTAAAAATGTATCCATACGTCGGAAAGACAGAACGTTCGCCCTGTTTTATATTTTAAGTTCGCTACTCCCTCCGCGCATGTCGACCAGTTGTTGTAAAAATAGAATGAGCAGAGAAATGAGTTTTTAATGTTCGAAACGGCTCATGCGGTACTAACTTCGTAAGCACTCGCGAGAGCTTTTTGCTACGTACGAGATAGGGGTCGTGGTTGCCGCTGTATTCATGGCGTTCCGTAAAATCTGGCTATGACTTCAAGTACGAGTAATTCACCGAATAGTTTCCCTCGCTTCACTACCTTTATGGATCATGTGTCTGCGGGTCCCGGACAAAAGCGGCTTGGCGTAGGTGCGAAGAAGAGGGTAGGTGAAACTTCACCGAATAACGTTCTTGCGGCTAACGTCGGGGGAAACTAAAGTTCCAGGGAACAGAGAAACATTAATGGATCGCCACTCAAAGGAGAGTTAAGCTCCACTAAAATCTTCCATTCTTGTCAACACAGACTCCTCCAAAAAATTAGCGATCTCAAAGGGACACTTTCTTCGGTGAATGTTGCAACATTTAACGATTGTCGTGATCCTTTCTGAAGGTCGTCGTATATCTACGCTCATCATTCCTTTTCTGATTTATTTAGTTACGTCTTTGTCGTAGCTGGCAATTTTTTATATAATTTTAGTTCATTGTTTTTTGGTTTTGTCTCGCGACAATGAGGGAATCAAATAATTTGTATGGTTCAACGGTGAGAAATCGTTTTGTTCGATCTAATTTAGTATTTCCATTGTTGATAACAACATCTTTTCAGACCCATTGGATTGTACAGTTGTCCATTTGGCGAAACAATTCAATTTTTTATCTCGGTCAAAACATAACGAGCAGTTATGTACATGTTATTTGAATACATCCGTCGCGCTATTCATTTTTTGTGGCGCGTGACCGCGAACACCGCCACCGGCACAATGAATTTTATTTTTGCGGGTTTTAAATTGCCACCCGCAACCAGACGATTCCTATTAATCGCTCTGAAAAATAATCGCTACTTTGCATCTGGGAATTGAAATGTCGTTATCGCTGGACAATAGTGACCGTAGTGGTAACTTTTAGTTTTTAATTAGCAGATTTCAAATTATTAAAGGATCATTTACAGTTACTCAGCAATTTTTGATAGTTACTCAGTATTTTGTTGTACTCCTTTTTATTGACATTGCTGAAATTGAAAAATTGGTGAAATGACTTTTGTAGAAAAACTGTCAATCGCGTGTAAGCCTAGTATGCCAAGGGATAAATATTGTTTGTCGCCATTGGAGTTTCGCTTTTTAAGCAACATGGGCTGCCTCGTTGCTTGGATAATATAGCGTGAACGTAAATGACCGGTTTTTATGGTTCCGCGGAAGAAGAAGGCATTAATCAACTATACGAGCAGCGGCTTTTTCTATTAATTAAGGAAATTCACGCGGAGTTTTCGTGCCATCAATGTTTTATGCGCGGCTCTGATTTCACTTGCAGTTTTGTAAGCAACGTACTTTCCAATAACTCAGCAAAGATGTCCGCAAGTGTTGGAAAATATTATATAACTAGATCCGGAATAAGGGTCGATTAACGCCGTTTTACTGTATTTTATTAGGGTGGTAAATCATAATACTAAAGCGTGTAGCGTAAATGTTTTATTACCTTTCTGTATGTTGCCGAACGATCGACGATGAATTACTGTATAATTAACGTTGCGATTTACGTTTGCGTTTGCGATATTGTGCATCGTCTTGTCGCTTTTGATAAAGTTGTATAATCAAATACATTTAACAACTAATAGTTAATTTAGATGTCAGACGTTCGTGTAATATTGTTCATAATTTATTCAAGGGACGAGGAATTCATTCATATTTTGATTGTATTCTTTCATAGCGACATGGGCAGACAAATAGTAAATAATATTTGGAGATCATGGTATAAATATTCATTCAAGTATAAAAATAACGCAACTATTCTGACGTTTAATGTTTAAATCATCGAGAATATATTGCTCATATACCGCTAACTATCGACTGCTACATTGACCACCGTATAATTATTTTAGAACATCAAACTCAGTTTCCACACTTACCTTCGTTACTGCTTACTCGTTCGTAGTAAAGGTTATTAATGTTGTGCCAGCGTAACGAGTTAATGTAATTTTTTA
Organism: Lasioglossum figueresi; assembly: GCA_028455805.1. Lineage (NCBI taxonomy): Eukaryota > Metazoa > Arthropoda > Insecta > Hymenoptera > Halictidae > Lasioglossum > Lasioglossum figueresi. The sequence continues at coordinate 4,767,117 of CM052200.1, forward strand.
TACGCGCAAAAATTTCGCTGGTCGTTCATTGATCACTTCACCAAGAACCGATCGCTATTATATGATCATGATTATACTGCTGCGTAAACCTAATGTTTTTATTATTATTATTATTATTATTTATTATAAACGGGCCGAAGCCCTTTTTACATATGAGAAAGATACAGACTACACGTATAATAACAAAGAATGCACAGAAAGGAAAATTTGGATAGTGGTACAATTGATATGGTATTATCATATAATCCTGAGTAGTTGCATTTTAAATTTTAGTAAAGAATTATTGAAGAAATCAATACGATTATAAATAGTGCATGATTTTGCAGTAATGCGATTCATTGGATTAATTAGTCCATAAGTCGATTTTGCTTTAAGTGTTTGAAAATCCGCTATTGTTCTCAATTCACGTTCCGGTACGTAAAAATTGATTTTTAAATTAAATTAAAAATAAAGCTCTGGCCAGATACTATTCTTCGAGCAGATAATGGTTCTAGGTTCATCGTAGTTATTGTTGCGGAGTAATCATGATCAAAGAATGACATTGGATTATTTAGCTTATACGAACAAAACCTGAGAAATTTATGCTGCACTCTCTCGAGCATGATTTCGTACTTAGAGCTTTTCGGAGACCATATAATTGGTGCGTATTCTAATAGCGGACGGACGAGGGCAATACATATATAGCAATCTGAGTGTGCGGATTGAATGAAAATCAGTGGAAAAACGAAGTGTGAAACCAAGTGTTCTAGAGGCGGAGTTAACAATATGATAAATATGGTTGGAAAAGTTTAAGGTAGAGGAGAAATGATTCCTAAACCCTTTACCTCATTTATCGAGGAGAGAATACTGTCATCGAGATGGTAAGGATGTATGAAAGGTACAGAGCGACGGGACGACCGCATAACATGGCATTTCTTAATGTTGAGTTCCATACCATTCGTACGACACCAATTGCTGAAACGATCAAGGTCTGCCTGTAATCTGGAGGCATCGTCATAGGACGAGATGCTGCTGAAGATTTTTAAATCGTCAGCAAATAGGAGGTACTTGCAATGTTGAAAAACTGTAGTCAAGTCATTTATGAAAATCATAAATAAAAGAGGACCAAGGTGGGTGCCTTGAGGTACACCCGATGGAACATGTATCGGGGATGATAGGCAATCACGTATACGTATAACTTGAAAACGGTTTGCAAGGTAACTTTCCAGCCATGCCAATAGATTACCCTTGCATCCGAATGCCGCAAGCTTTTCAATTAAAAGAGAATGATTTACCGTGTCAAAAGCTTTTCGAAAATCTGTAAAGATTGTATCAACCTGTAGATTAGCATCCAAAGAAGATGAGACATAGCTGCAGTACACAGCTAGGTTAGTAGTTGTTGATCGCTTACGTACGAAACCATGCTGTTGTTCGCATATTGAGAGAGAAAACAGTATTGTACAATTTATTTGTAACAATTTCATCGAAAATTTTTGGCATAACACTACCGATGCTTATAGGTCTATAGTTTTCAATATCTGATTTGTCGTCTTTCTTGAAATTGGGTGTAACCAGACTGGTTTTCCATAGTGTCGGAAATAAACCTGATCTTAACGATTTATTAAATATTAACCAAAGCGGTCGAGATAAAATAAAGCTGCACATTTTGAAGAACAGAGGAGGGATGCCATCTATACCAGGTCCTTTATTGACATCGAGTTCATTTAATATGACATAAATATCGCTAATGTCAACATTGAGGTCAGACAATAATGTTAAAGGCTGTTCGAGCAACTAAACGAGCCGCCGTGTATAAAAATACGTGAAGCATCCAATGCGTGCCATTTTCCTAGCAAAAAACGCGTCGGATTGAAACGTCTGGTTTTCGCAGGAAGGCCTTCAATTACCGAAGGGTTGGAAATTTGTCCATTCCATATTGACGAGGGTAGCGGCAATGGGGTGTAGGGTTCGTTGAAAAACTATAGCGGTTCGCCGGTCGATGGGATCCATTCGTACCCGTGAAAGAATGGGCGTCCTGAGTCGCGTCGCTCCGCATCGATCGGGTGCAATTAGTGTAATTGCAAATTCGGTTGGCGCTTGACCTATCTTCGGCAATTAATGCATTCCAAATATCGCTGTTCGGTGGCCCGCGGACCGTGAATAACGGTAATCGCGGCGCGGGCTCGAAACGCGGAGCCGCGCGACGCAACAGAGAAGGAATTTCGGTGTGTTTCTTAAACGGCCTGGGTACGGCGGTGGAAATTCTGGAACGATGGCTCGGGTAATGAGCGACACTCGACGAGCAACAGCTGCCGACCGAAAATATTTGCATTCGCCTGGTAGCCCGACGACAGAGACTATACCCGTTTCTATATCGATATAGTTCCGAACGCGCGACGAGCCTGTTGTACGCGCGCTTCAATTACGGTAATTGCAAGTTCTGCCGTGTCGCCCAATGGCTCGTTAGAAAGTAACACAATTTAAACGGTGCCCCCTTAATGGCTAGCCTCCTCCTTCCCCCTCCATCCAACGAAGACGATAATTACACGGGACGTATCGTAATTTACTTTGCCACCTCTGCCGCGCCGGATGACAAGCGAGAAACGATTCACCCAGCGCACCCCCAACGCACACAATGCCCAGAGTCTTCGACCCTTGGTCACGCTGAACGTCCAATGACCGACCATTTAAATACACGAACGCGGACACGCGAACGGCCAATACCGGATCAGGGCTTTACTGCCACCCATCGAATTTTTCGGACGCGGATCCAGCACGGCTTTCTGCACGCGACCAGACGCGACACGTGCTCGCAAAGCGAAATCATTTTCCAGCGGGTTTTTTATCCGCTTTTTAGATACCGTACAACCTCGGTAGTTGCACTCTCGATACTCCCACGCGAATCTCGTCAGTTGCATCTCGTTCACACGAGGTGGGAATAGTTGCCCAGGAATACGAGTACACGCGACATCCCATACAGTAAGAGAAACGATGATCGACGTAGTAGGAGTGGCAGATTTCGCTGGTGTTATTAGATTTTTGTAGGTGAATTCATCAAGGATTTATGAAGGTTAACATTGATTTTCTAAATGGGTCCGTGTATTGTCTTATGTATCCATCGGAACAGCTTTTTATTTTCTATGAAAATAGTATCAACTCGTGTATTTCTGTACTCTATTCTTGATTTCTTCTAAAAATACATTAACATTCAGCACCAGCACTGAAACTTCGTCAAGAAGATAATTTGTTTTCAGCTTTACAAGAGTAGAGTTCCAAGATCGTTTTTAATACTCGTAGAAGTTCCCGTTACGCCGCGCCGCACGAAAAATAGAATCAGACGACGCTGATTAAACGCGAACGTGGAGCTTGAAATTAGTTGAAGGGAAGAAGACTGGCAGGTCGTCGATATCTTTTAAGGTAGATGGATGGGAGAACGAACCGAGCGGGGAAGAGTCTCATTTGGCTTGGAAGATTCGTCGGAAGTATTTTCGTGACTCTTCATCTCATTTCGAATGCATTCGATAAAATCTTAGAGCCAAAATACTTCGGCAGAGTCAATCGATCTATCCATTTCGAAATTCGCTCGCACAAAACCAAGCGAGCTTGGATGCTTTACGTTGTTAACGGTAATTCCGTTTTAACACTAAATCTACGAACGCCAGTCAAACGACCGGCCTGAGGATTTCTATTTTAATGGGAACGCGTGAGTCACTTTTTGTGCCCGGTAAGTTCAGTGCTAAAGTGAACTATTTCCATGAACTGACCTTTACCGTCGCATCAACACAGGGAACACCGAAGGCCCTTCGGCGAAGGGAATGATTTTCTAGAAGGATCCATGGGCTTCAACCAATCATCAGATCTGACCTTCGAGCAACGAACCGTTCAGTACGGTCCGGGTAGGAAGAGGGACCGTTTTGGGCGGGTCTTTCGGGCATTATCGTTTGGTGAGCGCCGAGTAGCCACGGAACGCAGCTAGCAAGGGTATCTCAGTTCTCTCTCGATCGCAGTTAAGTACGCGTTCCGTTTAAATGAGGCTTTAGCGAAGACAAAGGGACTGGCAAGCTAAACAGTGAGACAAAAGCGGACGGCCGGACCGGTGAACGAAGTTTCTATTCAGGAAAACCACCGAGCAGAACGAGGAGCAGAATGTGCTCGTTTAATTCTTTGGTTAATTGCATCATCCTCGTCTGTTTACCGATGATTTTTGCCGGGCCGCTGGATCAGGCCTCATCGTTCACGACAACTCCTAACGACAATGATTCCGCGAGCAACGAAAATCGTTATCCTTGCCCGATGAACCAGACCGTTCTGCCCTGCAATTGTTCCGAGGCTTGCCGTCGACCATGTCCAAGCCAGGACGACGTTCATCATCACGACCATAATCGTAACGTGCTCGTGCAAGGTATGATTTGCTCGTGCGACCTCGGCGCGCGCAGGTCGCCGATGAGAGACGATTACCTGTTCACGCCCGGAATCGGTATGCACAAATTCCACACCAGATCGGTCACGTGGAACGCAGCGAGGAAGATCTGCAACGAAGAGGGTGGTCATCTGGCTGTCATAAATTCCAAAGCCGAAGCACGCGTGAGTTCCGATCGTTTGTTTCCCGACATTACTCGCGCCGCGATTCGTGGAACTCGAATTTTCCCAAAAATGCGGATCGAATTCGTAGCTTCTTTAGCTAGAGGGCAATTGAAGTAGTCAGTTATTTCGAGTCAGTTGTCAGCAGACCTGTTCATTTTTATTGTTAATATACTATCTTCTAAAATTTTTATTTCAGGTCATGAATTTTCTTTTCTAAAATCTTACCCGCCGCGATTCGCGGAATTTAAGTTTTGCCAGAATAGCGGACCGAATTCGTAGCTTGAAATATATAATTGTTTTGTTAGCAGATATTTCGCATTTTCATCGGTAGATTGCGGACTTTATGACTTATGACAAACAGAAGTGCACGAAATTTAAAACGGTACGAGGATAAAAAGAATTTAACAATAACATCGGTTCCTGTTTCTCACAATTGACGCAGACAATTATTATTGTGAATTAAGATCAGTGATTCGGCCCATTCTCACAATTTCTTTCTGTTCGACCGTACCGGAAGAGACTGATAGCTTTATCTTTCCCCGGTGCGAGATCTGTAAAAAGCGAATTGAAATATCCACTCTTCTGCTCTTAAACATTGCCAGATACGCAGATCTCGTTTAGATCCCGACTAGAAAATTAAGAAAACGAAATGGCTCTTTTAACCCTTCAGTGAGCGATCCATTTTATCGTTGAACAGATTAGTTCCAAAAAGTTGAAGTTTTTCTACAATACTTTAATTCATGGATCTCGACGCAGCACGGTGCGAAAAGGTTTCGCAAAGGGTTCCTTCGCAATTTAGCGTATTCTTTCGCTGTCCCAGAAAGAATCAATCCGGAATCGAGCATATCCGGCTGAGAGGGTGTCTTAACCGGTGGGTTACCGAAAATCGCGGGCCGCTTTGATTAATTTTCGGAGTCGGGGCTGAAGCGTTTCATTTTACAGGCTGGGCTCGACACGGCCCGAATTAACTGTGTCAGCGATTTATATTTCGCTCTTTGAACCATCGCAGACGCCATTAGCGCTCGCGAAGCGACGTTGAAGTCGACACTCTGTCTGCCTTGACTACGTCCTACCACCTATATCTTCTTTTTTCGTTTTCTCTGCTCCAGGTGTTAATGGGAATATTTAATCGAGCGGGTCTGGTGAAGGGTGCAGTGTACCCGGACGAGGCGTATATCGGTATGCACGACATCTACAAGGAGGGCGATTGGGTGACCATTCTTGGCGACACGCTCGCAAAGACAGGCTTCACCGAGTGGAGCGACAAATGGGGCGGACAGCCGGATAATGGGGGTGGACAGCAAAACTGCGGAACTTTCCTGAAGGAAGGCACGCTCGACGACGTACAGTGCGAGGCGCACTTTCCCTTCTTCTGCGAGCTGCCTCTCGTCAGCTTTGCCTAACGGCTGTTAAGATCCTCGATCGCTGTGTAGCTGCCAGAACGACTCTCGTAAGATTAACGGCAAGATGTTCGTCAGGGTTCCCCGGAAATATTGTATTTCCTTGAAACGGAAAATTTACGAGGCCATTTCAAGTAACTTTTTCCTTTGCGAGAATCATCTCCCTGGATTTGTTCGGAAGTTATTAACGAAAAACACGGACCAATCCGAGTGAGCAGAGTCAGGAGTCGTAACGATTAGGCTCAGCGGGACCTGTCGCCGAGTCTGAATCCTGATTGGTTCGACTTTTCGGATAATGGCGGTTCTACATTATTGTGGATTGAACAAGTAAATATGATCTAAACGATCTCGTGTTTGGTCTCATTTTGATAAGAAAAATGTCACGAATATCTTGGTAAAAGTTTCCTAAATAAACCATTTGAAATGCAGAAGTTTTATCAGCGTAGTATATAGTAGTACAGTAAATCCTCATTTACTATCCGGGGTCGGATGTACGATCACTATCCAATGCCTACCCACTCCACTGCCGGCCAACGCCGCGCCGCACAGAAGGGTGGCGATGATTGATCTCGGCTCGGGTATATCGGTGTGAACACCATTGCGTTGACACCATGAATCGAATGTTCAAATATTCTTAAGGAACCTAGAAATGACAAGATTAAATTTATTTATATTTTGTACGATTTATACTATAATACATTATATATTTATGTACAAGGTGTTCGACAACAGGTGGGAGAAAATTTAAGAGATGGTTCCCGACGATAATATAAGACGAAAATGGAGAATAAAAAAATTGCGATTTCGGCTTCGTTATTTTGTTATTAACAATTAAATGTTCGCCTAAAATGTGGCAACACGTCTAACAAAAGTGTACGTTGTGTACGTCATAGAGGCGCGCGACAGTCACGTATCAAGTGACAGATACATTCATACCTTGGTTTCTTATTTAAGGCCCCATTTTAGACGTGTTTTTAATTGTTAATAACAAAATAACAAAGCCGAAATCGCAATTTTTTTATTCTTTATTTTCGTCTTATACTATCGTCGACAACCACCCCTTAAATTTTCTCCTACCTATTGTCGAACACCCTGTATATTAATATATATAAATTTAATCTTGTTATTTTATATATATATATATAATGGAGTCAAAAAATATATTCAATAAATTCCCATGAAAACACCTTTACAATTTCAATAATTGAAATAAAAAATCAATGTGTATTAATTACACATTTCCTCGGATCTTGAAATATATGTATCTAGTGAAGTTTACACAAAGTGGAAGATCTCAGAAGATCTCGAAAGACAGTAAAACAGATCGTTGGTGTCTTGTATTTTTCTGCATGAAGAACAAAACGTGCGCGGAAATAGCGCGATTCAGATAATTCTGGAAGTGTGAATATTTTAAAAGGTGGTGCTACAATTTTGCAACATTGTTTCCTTCGGTTAGGTGATTCGTGCACAGGGCGACGCGCGAAACCACGGTAGCGAGCACTCTGCTTTCGAGAGGTAAAGAAAGAATTGTTTGTTTTGATATCGGACATTTTTTATACGGTGCACTTTGATTCGCGGAGATGCGTAACGCTTTTCAACTGATAACAGATTGAAAGGTCTTCACAGGCTATCGGAAATACTAAAAATTATATTTCCGCGAACGTAGGACATCGGAAGACAAGACAGATATGATGCGAATAAACGCGATGAGCCGATGCAGAATAAGCACGGCAGATTTCTCCAAATGTTTTCATATACATCGGCGACATCGGCGACACCACGAAAATTCAATGTTTTCATCATTTGGACATAATAAATCTAGTCTTTCTTGGTACTTATACATTTTTATTACAAAATAAATTACATTACAAACAATGAAATTAAAGAAAATGTCCGTTTGTTTATGGAAACAAGGAAATAACAAAAATCGGTACGACAAAATGATGACACATATACAAAAAAAAAACGAAATTTACGTACATAAAATATATAACATTGTGTTTAACACTTTGCGTGGCCTCGGTTACGTTTCGGAAGTGACTTAAAGAGTTTTTTAATATATTTTGGCCGTATTTTTGTTCATTTTTGTTCTATGCACGTTTTTAAATCTGCAAGGCTTTGGAATTGTCTTACGCCTTCGTAAACATGTCATGCTAGTTGTGCCCAACAATTTTCAATTATGTTGATATCTGGCGATCTCGCTGGCCACTTTAAGACACTAATTTTGTTTTGCTCAAAGTACCGCTTAACGGATTTTGCAGTATGCACGCTTGCATTGTCCTGCTGAAATGTAAAATTTTCCCCGGAAATTGTCTGTCCGAATTTAGTTAATTGTTCGTCTATCGAATCTATATCAATAATGCTGTTCATAGTTTTCTTAATAAATTTTACTTCGGTCACTCCTTGTTCATGATCGTAGTATAAAATCATTTCGCGTTGCCGAACATCCGTCCTCAAAACCCCGAATTCCGCCAAATCCATTGGATTGCACATCTGGTGACCATTCCGAGTCTTAAAACCTATCACCATTTCGAGACCCTCGTAAAATACTCCCAACCGAGTGTCCCACCCGGTAAAAATCCGTCACCAACCTTTTTGTAATTGCTTTATTGCCAGGTCAAGGGTCGCAAGACCCAAACCATATACTTGGCCGCCTGGAGCGGTTCCCGAATCTCATTACCAGCTAACTAACAATTTCCCCACCATAGCTTCTTCAACAATTTCCCTCCACCTTTTCCACGCCTTTCCTTCACCCCTCTACTATCCATCTTTTCCAATCGCATTCGATTTCTTTGGGATTTTCTTCGTTTTTTCGACGCCTCCACTTTTCCCCCACCTCTACCGTTTTCAGAATGCGAGACTTCTTAAAGGCGAAGACAGCCGACTTAGAGAGAATCTTTCGAACAGCGTGTTCAGCAAGAACAACGAATACTTACCAACCAAGATTTCTGTTAAATTAGTTGTACCAAAGTCCAAGTTACAATATTGAAATATATATTCCTGTTTTCCAAACAGTTTTTAACTTACTATCCTACGCCCGTAACACGTCGTGGGAATTCGCGTTTGTCGTGTCGTCGGAGTTATCCGGGTGAAGATTTACGACCTTCATTGACGAGATCAGTCAGCAAGACTTCGCGAGTATAAACACTCCTCGATAATCAATTCCGGCCCGAAGCATTACTCCTCCGCCACCCATGTGTCTGCGGCTTAATATTCTTTATTCTTTCCACAGATCGTGAAAATAGTGTGCGAAACCATCCGGCCCATCTAGACCGAACCTTTTCTCATCGCTAAAAACAAACACGACGCTATTTTTTTCTTCAATGTATGTGCTCTTGTGCAAATTTCAGACGCTCCGATTTATGCTGAACGGTTAAAGGTGATTTTTTCTCAATTTCATTCGAACTAAGTGCGGACATTCTTTTATTATCCTTTGCATATTACGTACATTTGTATGTACGCTAGCTGCTTTAGCGATTTGTCGTGCTGTTCCCGAAGAATTCGCAGCTTCTTTTAAAATTGCACGTTTTCCGCGATTGCTTACCGTTTTCGGTCGACCGGAACTCTTTCTTTTACCGTATATTTTGGTATTTTTTAATAAATTATACACCACCTTTCTGCTCCGATGTATAATACGTGCAATTTTTGAAACTGAATAATTCTCTTTATGCAATGTCAAAATCGTTTTTATTTCAGCATCGGATAAAGATTTTCCACTACCCATAGTGTAATTTCGATAGAAGATATTAAGAAACACCCACAATATTTAATGCACGGTAAAATAGTACACGATACAAACCGTCTGACGGTCTAGTTTTAACTGCAGGGAAAGAATTTTAAGACTGTGCCATCATTTTGTCGCGTCGGTGACCCCGGTTGTTTCCATTTAGACTAGAATCTGTAACCTCCGCTTAACTCCGTCGGTGTAAGTAACCTTGAAGCTCCACCGAAGTATATACACGGAGAGAAATGTATCAAATTTCATCACAGTTTTCAGAAATAGCAATATTTACGGGTGTGCCATCTTTTTGTCGCGGACTGTATAAGTCGACCAATTTCGCTCGACATTAGTGCGAGTCTTTACGTGTTTCGTTGCTGACTACTTATTGGTTTTTTGGGAAGTAAGGTATGTATTTTATTTAAAAAAAAAGGTATTGAATTTTGAACTTGATTTATTTAGATGTTCTCCCTACTAAGGCTAGGCTGTGACTGAACAGAGTTCGGCAGCTCGTTGATACGTTTAAAGAAAAACATCCGAAAGGGATCACGTCGGCGGACTAAAAGAAACGCGGCTCTGTCCTTTGATTCGATATCTAAAGACACCGCGAGTTACAATGCAACGGACCCGTAGATATGGGATCTGAAACATTATACATATACACTGGTCCCTGGAACCGTATTCATTTCTGTACATATATCTATACTACTACACTACCTTCGGACTACCGAAGACAATCGTGTGCTAATTGGTAGCAACCAATCACGATCTTCAAGTTACCAACAAGATCTTTCCCGATTGAAACTAAACTGCGCTTTTAGCAAGGTTCAAAGCGTTACAGTGAGTCTCTAATTCCAGTGTACAAGAAGAACTACAAAGACGTCGTTCAACTTATTCGTAATCTTGGCAGTATGCTGGTTGATGATCTTCGACGAACAATTATGCATGAGCAACTCTCACACTATATCTAGGCAAGAGGATGAAGAGCCACCGTCTGCGGACGTGAACGCACAGACATTGTCTCGGGAAGACGACGTACAGGGATGTAGTTGCTACTGCAACTTCGCGATGAGAGACGGTTACCTGTTCACGCCCGGAATCGGTCAACACAAATTCCACGCCAGACCGGTCACGTGGAACGCAGCGAGGAAGATCTGCAAGGAAGAGGGTGGTCATCTGGCTGTCATAAATTCCGAAGCCGAAGCACACGTGAGTTTCGATCGTTTGTTTCCCGACATCACGCGCGCCGCGATTCGTGGAACTCGAATTTTCCCAAAAATTCGGACCGAATTCGTGGCTTTTTTAGCTGGAGGGCAATTGAAGTAGTCAGTTATTTCGAGTCTGTGGATTGTTATTGTTAGTATACTATTTTCTAGAATTTGTATTTCAGGTCATGAATTTTGTTTTCTAATAATTCGCGGAATTTAAGTTTTGCCAGAAACGCGGACCGAATTCCTGGCTTGAAATACGAGGTGCGATCAAAAAGTAAGGTGATCTTTGGAATTTCGCGGGATACCTACAGTCGATTTTCGTTTTCTTTTTTTTTCTTATGCTGGTACACTCGTGTCGAACATATGTTCACAGTTTCAGCTATATAGAATTTTTTGTTTGTTTGCGAGAAGCATAAAGGTTAGAAGTGTTTTGCGTCTTTGGCGATTTTCTGCTGTCGAAAAAAATGGATCAAAGAATTTGCATCAAATTTTGTGTAAAAAATGGAATTAAGTGCTCCAAAACACTTGAAATGTTGACAGTGGCATACGGTGAGTGTACTCTGAGTAAAAAAAATGTTTATAAGTGGTACAAGCTCTTCCAAGATGGCCGAGAACATGTTAATGACGAAGCTCGCCCTGGACGCCCCAGCGCGTCAACAACCGATGAAAACGTTGAAGAAGCGAAGAAAATAGTGTTGGGGAATCGTCGAATTACCATTAGAGAAGTTGCCGATGATGTCGGCATCTCGTTTGGTTCGTGCCAAGCGATTTTAACGGATGTTTTGGACATGAGACGTGTGTCAGCGAAGTTTGTTCCGAAACTGCTTAATTTTGACCAGAAGAAACGTCGTACGAGCATCGCTTAGGAGCTGTAGAATGACGTCAATGATGATCCTGATTTGCTCAAAAGGGTTATAACTGGTGACGAATCATGGGTATACAGTTATGACGTCGAAACCAAAGTTCAATCGTCCCAATGGAAGTCCCCAGAAGAGCCAAGACCGAAGAAAGCACGTTCGATCAAATGTCAAGGTTTTGCTCACTGTTTTCTTCGATTATCATGGCGTAGCGCGTCAGGAGTTCTTACCACAAGGTCGTACGGTTAATAAGGAGTATTACCTTGAAGTTATGCGCCGTTTGGGTGAAGCATCACGAATAAAATGCTCGGAATTTTGGAAACACAATTCATGGATATTGCATCACGATAATGCACCTGTTCACGCATCGTTGCTTGCGAGTAATTTTTTGGCCAGAGACAACACCACGATCATGCCTCAGCCACCATATTCACCGGATTTAGCCCCCTGCGACTTTTTCCTGTCCCAAAACTGAAGAGACCCATGAAAGGACGGAGATTTGGAACGATCGAGGAGATAAAGACTGCATCGCTGGAATAGCTCAAAGCTATACCAAAAAGTGCTTATCAGAAGTGCTTCGAGGATTGGAAAAAGCGCTGGCACAAGTGTATTATATCTGAGGGGGATTACTTTGAAGGGGACAACACAAATATTGATGAATAAATAAATATTTTTTGATAAAAATAGAAAGTCACCTAACTTTTTAATCACACCTCGTATATGTATAATCGTTTGTTAGCATTAATAGTTTCGCATTTTTATCAGTAGATTGCGGACTGTACGACTTATGACAAACAGAAGTGCACGAAATTTAAAACAGTACGAGGATAAAAAGTATTTAACAATAATATCGGTTTGTTGATTATAATCTTATTACAATAATTAAGGAGAGAAATCTGATATTTGAAAAATCAGAAATCTGCAAAAAGCGAATTAAAATATCCATTCTTCTGCTCTTAAACATTGCCAGATGCGTAGAACTCATTTGGATATCGACTAGAAAATTAAGGAAACGAAATGGCTCTTTTATCCTTCGGTGTGCGAATGTAAAGTATCCATTTTTTCGTTGAACAGATGCGTTCCAAAAAGTTGAAATTTTCCAACAGAACTTTAATTCATGGATCTTGACACAGTATGGTGCGAAAAGGGTTCGCAAAAAGTTCCTTCGCAATTTAGCGTATTCTTTCGCTGTCCCGAAAGAATCAATCCGGAATCGAGCATATCCGGCTGAGAGGGTGTCTTAACCGGTGGGTTACCGAAAATCGCGAGCCGCTTTTATTAATTTTCGGGGTCGGGACTAAAGCGTTTCATTTTACGAGCTGGGCTCGACACTGCCCGAATTAACTGTGTCAGCGATTTATATTTTGCTCTTTGAGCCATCGCAGACGCCATTAGCGCTCGCGAAACGACGGCCGTTGAAAGAGCGATTAATGGTGGCTCGATTAAAAGCGTCAGATAGTGTCACATAGAGTGTCAGAGTGTGTCACTCAGTCGACACACTGTCTGCCTTGACTACGTCCTACCACCTATCTTTTTTTTTTTCGTTTTCTTTGTTGCAGGTGTTAAAAGGAATATTTAATCAGACGGTCCAGGTGAAGGGTGCAGGGTACATGGACCTGGTGTATATCGGTACACACGACCTCTACCAGGAGGGCGACTGGGTGACCATTCATGGCGACACGCTCGCAAAGGCAGGCTTCACCAAGTGGTGCGACAATTGGAACGGACAGCCGGATAATGGCGGTGAAGGTGATCCTTCAAACTGCGGGGCTTTCCTGAAGGAAGGCACGCTCGACGACGTACCGTGCGATACGTGCTTGCCCTTCTTCTGCGAGCTGTCCTTTCCCAATCATATGTAACGGCTGTTAAGATCCTCGATCGCTGTTTAGCCGCCAGAACGACTCTCGTAAGATTAACGGCAAGATGTTCTACAGTGTTCCCCGGAAATGTTGTACTTCCTTCAAACCGGCGACTCTCGATGTTATTTCAAGTAACTTTTTCCTTTTCGAAAATCTTCGTCGCGACTTTGTTCGGGAGTTATTAGTGAAAAACACGGACAAATCAGAGCGCGGCTGAGCGGGACCTGCCGCCAAGTTTGAACCCTGATTGGCCCATGTTTTCGGATAATGGCGGTTCTACATTATTGTGGATTAAACAATTAAATATGGTCTAAACCAGGCCTGGCCAATACGCGGCCCGCCGGGCGTTTTTATATTTCTATTGGAACCTTTGTTTCTCGTTGTATGTATACAAAAAATATTAAATAATTGAAAATTTGCATGTGTCATTGTTATAATGCGCAGGTGCGACTACGAATTACAGTCTTATAATTTATATCCACGAACGCCAAATATTACTGAAAAAATCTGTAAATTTAAAGTGCGGTCCGCTGTAATGTTCACGTCATTAAAGTGGCCCGTGAAACGGTCCCGTGTTTGGTTTCGTTTTGATAAGAAAAATGTCACGAATACCTTGGTAAAAGTTTCCTAAATAAACCATTCGAAATAACCCAGTTTTATCAACGGAGTATACATATTGTAGTATAGTTCTTTTCTACGTTCGATGCTAGCGACAAAGGATCAAGGAATACTGTCTGTACAAGATAAAAGTGACTTTTCGCTCCCAAAGTTTTCACGTATGTATATCGAGGCATTGCTGTATCTTATCTTTTGTTATGGCGCATAGAACCATCCCGAAGTGTCAGTCACCGGATTCTTTGAAACTTTTCGCGAGGTAGATCGCTGAACAATATTAGTTCTGTACAGTTCAGTATGCATTGTTAGATGCTGAGTCGAATACCCGGTGAGAGATTCGCGGCCGACACGCCCCAAGTACCGCCATGAATCAGTTTTACGTATCGCGATGCGTGTCCGCGCCCCAAAAAAGCCCATAATCCAGCTGACGACTACTGCGTCGTCAGAGAGAAAATTCGTTCGTGGAATAGGCTCGTTCCTTTTTTTCCTCTCTTCTATGGAGTGTAATAACCCGAAACGCAGCAATCACGTACACATGATACCGTGCAACGTACAGGAACCGAGGGAAAGAGCGTTATTTGTGGTGCACGTCCGGTGGTTCAGCCATTAATTATAATTGATAAAATCAATCACGTATAACATATTATATTTTCTGAATTTCTTTTTATAACTTGCTCTGGTAATGTTGCACGGGAAATAAAACATCAAATATTATAATTAACTGTTCGCTTCCCTCACCAACCCCTGCGGTGCCTTGCTCTCTCTCTCTCTCTCTCTCTCTCTCTCTCTCTCTCTCTCTCTCTCTGAAAAATACACACTGTCACGTCGCTCAATTTTCGGTTCCCATCAGAAGGCTACGCCGCTCGGAGTTTTTGCATGACAGAACTACAGAACTATTTTATATAATAGAAAGATAACTAATATTGAATTATCGTATATTATACCACATTTCGAGCGATAGAATTAAGGAAAATCTATAAGATATATCTGACAGTTGACTACATGGGATTGCTAACCCATGTGATTTATTTCAAACTTAAACTCATTTCGAATCAAAAACTTCATTGAAGGAATTAAGAACACAGCGAAATCTATTTTATTAAACAAGTGAAATAATTCGAAATATAATATGCGAGCGAATAATGTAAATGAAACATCCGTTGAAACCTATTCATCACTGAAAAATGTAAAAGATAACCAGAAGAAATTAAGGTATAGACATTACGTAGAAGAAAAAGACAAAAGAATCGATGAACAAATAGACTGGTGACTAACTACATTGGAGGATGCGTAGAGCAACATGATCTAGCCAGGAGGATGATAAGAACGAATCGAAAATTATACATTCGGTCTAAATGCAGACGACAAATTAAGAAGAAAAGCAATTACGAAGAATTTATGAGGATGCACTCACCCCATGAAGATTAAGCTTAGAACAATGGATTGACCGATATATGAAAGGGATAGCTCCTCATCAAGACCCTCATCAATCGCCAGCCAAAATCTTTACGATATTCTGTATAGTTTAAGTCAAGTCAGTCAGTCATTCACCGTCAGTTTGTTTTTTAGGTTTAAAGTGGAGTTAAATTTAATCAAAAGCGCGTACACCCGCTGGATTCATTATCATCATCTTCATCATCGTCATCATCATCATCATCATAATCATCATTTATATCATCCTCAAAGCTTATATCGAAGCGACCGTGTCCGTTTGTTCCTCCCCTTAAGAGAACCAACTTTACGGTAAATACTAACAATTTATAATAAGATACAAATAACTCTATGCATCCGAAATGTGTTGTTTAGAATATATTTTTGTTTATATATTTTTTATATCAAACTCAAATCATTTTTAAATACCTGACTTCGATTTCTACGATCCAAATCCACAAACAAGGCCAATTAGTTTGAAGAAATCCTCGATTATCCGAACCGAAGCTGATGAATACAGATAGGTTCAAAAACTGCGTTTTATCCTCGATATAAATCTTTAAAATTAATATTACCTCTTAAAACGTTCACCTTAGGACGTAACAGTGGACCTTCTAACAATCGATACGGTGTTAATGCTTTCGGATCACGATCACAGCAGTCGCGTAAACGGAGAAATCTTTGTTGGGCTACGAGAGCACCTGTTCGAATGCCGTGTGATCATTGGGCCGAGCTTTATTTCCATTTTGTCTATCGTATCAGATTTCATAGAAATAGGTTTCGCAACGTGAACGCAGACTGTTCAAATTAAACAATCATATGCGAGTTCTAATTTCAACAGACGTTTAGAAAATCGTGTACAGACGAGCGCAGCGAGCAAGCAGACGGAGATTGCAAAATTCCAAGCGGACTAGACGTTTCCTGCCGCGACCAATAAATGGCTGACGATTCCGTGCATTCGCAGTCTATAAATTGTAGAAATTCGTTGATTTTTCGCCGCGGCGTGGCCGAGACGCGATCCATCTTCGTCGTTAATACGATTTTCCGACGGGCCCCGAGAGCCGTCTTTTTCCTTCTCCTTCCGTTATTTGTTATTTCCCGTCACGCCACACCTTGATGCCCACTATCCCCTTCGAAGTATCTTTAATGGTGTTTCTGCTTACAGGAACAAGACGGAAGCTGGCTCTTGAACGCTCCTAATGTACTGCAAACAACTACGGGAACACGAGCAGAGGAATGAAACCAACGGCCGCCGTATCGATTTTATCCCCACGACTCCTATCAGTGCCATATGTCCGTCTTCCTCCATATTGTTTTGTTCTATTCTGCATTGCGAAGAAACAAAGAAAGATGAGTGAATTGGAAGATTGATAGCGGCCGCTCGAGCATGCTCGCTCCTCGAGTCCATTTATTTCGCGGTCAATTTATTTTCTAATTAAACTTCCCGAACAACGTTCCACGCCGCCCTTCGACAAATATTTGATCCCTTTACTCTTCGCTGCTCCGGCGAGACATGTGTACTCACACGGAATACGTGATATTTAGCAAATTGAAGCCTACGTTAACGTCTTTAATCAGCAGAATAAAAATATTAATTACACATTTGAAGAAGAAGAAACGTGCGCGGAAATAGCGTGAAACAGGCAATTCCGGAAGTGTTAATATTTTGTAAGGTACTGCTACAATTTTGCGACACTGTTTCCTTCGGTTAGGAGATTCGTGCACAGGACGACGCACGAAAGCACAGTAGCGAGCACTCTGCTCTCGAGAGGTAAAGAAAGAATTGTTTGTTTTGATATCGGACTTTTTTTATACGGTGCACTTTGATTCGCGGAGATGCGTAACGCTTTTCAACTGATAACAGGTTGAAAGGTCTTCACAGGCTATCGGAAATACTAAACATTATATCATCGGAAAACTAGGCCGATATGATGCGAATAAACGCGATAAGCCGATGCAGAAAAGAGCGTGGATAGTTGCTCAACTGCTTTCATATACAGGGTGCGGCACCTAAAACAGGTCACCTGAATAAATCGCTTGCTTTTGAAGATAGCAAAAAAGGATCAGACCAAACTTACTTGATATCGAGGGGCTCGTAACCTGATGTCATTAATTTTTTTATAGGTGGAGACGTCAAGGAGATACGAAGGTCAACTCTGTTTTTTTAAATGGAACGGTATGGTTTCTTATTTACATTCTGATAGTGTATTTCAAGACGAATACAATTACCTATTATGAAGGTCATTCAAGGTCACGCAAGGTCAACTGCAATAGAAAATAAAATGTCTCAAAGCACTCTTTGAACGCTACGACGATTTACATGTAACATGTTATGTACGTATTCGCTGCTACTTCGAGTGTTCAAAATGTCGACCTTGAACACCGAGACATAATCTAAAACGTTGCAATATCGATGATACTGCCTGACAAATTTCAGTTGTATCTATTACAGAGCAAGCTCTTTTTATACGTTCTTGCATATCAACTGTGGTTGTTGGTTTTTCGCGGTACACTTGTTCCTTCAATTTTCCCCATTAATAAAAATATAGCGGTGTCAGGTCTGGGGAACGTGCTGGCCATTTATTACTTCCCGATCGACCAATCCAACGACCTTCAAATGTCTTGTTCAGTAATTCTGTAACATTTCGAGCTGAACGAGCAGGACATCCGTCTTGTTGGAACCACATGGACTGTCGCATGTCCAGTGAAATGTCCTCTAACAATTCTGACAAAACTTTCTTTGTCTTTTAAGATTCTCTCGTATTTATGACTATTTAGCGTGCCATCGATGAAATATGGACCAATTATTTTATTACGAAGAAGGCCGCACCAGACGTTGACAGACCAAGGTCTCTGCTTGTCCACTTCTCGTAGCCATCGTGGATTATCTACCGACCAGTAATGCATGTTGCGACAGTTAACTTGTCCGTGGTTTGTAAATGTGGCCTCATCCGTAAACAAAATTTTATTCAAGAACATTTGATCGTCTTGCACACAGTTTACGTAGGCCCCATTCGCAAAACTGTAAATGTTTTCGAAAATCATTTTCACTTAATTGTTGATGCAGCGAAATGTGGAATGGGTGAAATTTGTTAACTTTAAGTATTCGCAAAATACTTCGTTGACCGATGCCACTCTCGCGTTCAAGTTGCCTCGTACCAACATGTGGATTTTGTATTACACTTGCTACAATGTTTATCGTGTTTCCATCATCGGTTGTTTTTTGGCTCGAGTGCGTTTTTTCTTATCCACATTTCCAGTTTCTCGAAACTTTTTTATAATGTTTGCAAAGACAGAAAGCGAAGGACTATTACGATTGGTAAATCTTTCACCATACACGCGTACCGCTTTCCTCATAATTCTATGACATTCGCCATAAATGATAACCATTTCCACTTTCTCTGCTATCGTGTAACGCATTCTTGAAAATTGAACACTCGGATTGAATATTTCGAAGCCGTCTAGTCGGTAGTCAAACTACTAATAACATTTCTGGATACAGGTAAGCATACAATGCGATGGTATGTTTATTTATGTTCTGCGACCCTTACCAATACTTAGAAGAGCAGTATGCCAACAACCAGAGAAGACACAAAAGTATTTGAAGAGTGCTTTGAGACATTTTAATTTCTATTGCAGTTGACCTTGCGTGACCTTGAATGACCTTCGTAATAGGTAATTGTATTCGTCTTGAAATACACTATCAGAATGTAAATAAAAAACCATACCGTTCCATTTAAAAAAACAGAGTTGACCTTCGTATCTCCTTGACGTCTCCACCTATAAAAAAATTAATGACATCAGGTTACGAGCCCCTCGATATCAAGTAAGTTTGGTCTGATCCTTTTTTTTCTATCTTCAAAAGCAAGCGATTTATTCAGGTGACCTGTTTTAGGTGCCGCACTCTGTATAAGTCGACCAATTTCGCTCGCCATTAGTGCGAGTCTTTACGTGTTTCGTTGCTCATTACAGCAAGTACCTTTGAACTACCGAAGACAATCGTGTGCTAATTGGTAGCAACCAATCGCGATCTTCAAGTTACCAACAAGATCTTTCCCGATTGAAACTGAACTGTGTTTTTAGCAAGATTCAAAGCGTTACTGTGAGGCTCTAATTCCAGTGTACAAGTGGAGCAACAAAGATGTCGTTCAACTTCGTCGTAATCTTGGCAGTATGCTGGTTGATGATCTTCGACGAACAACTATGCATGAGTATCTCTGAGGATACACCGTGCTCGGAGTCCGAGAGTCTCGAACCGATACCTGAGCCAAAGAACGCAACGAATCTGCACAAGCTACTGACTAAATTGCCAGAGAATTTGTCACGTGACGATTACCATGATCTGCTCCCCATTGGCATTTACAAGTTGCACACCAGGGCTGCTACCTGAAGAGGGCGCTCACCTGGCTATCATAAACTTCAAAGCTGAAGCCATGGTGAGTTCTCTCTGTATAGTACATTCCTTTCATCTTCTTAGGGTGCGTTCAGCTTAGAGTTGTAGTTAGTAGCTATAAATGCATTGATCAGGATGGATCAAATTCACTGTTGCGGTACTATTTTGCAATACAGGAGGATAGAGGTGATGGTGAGGGATCGATTAGAGAACAGTCGAAACATTGATTTATTAATAGACAGCGAATTTTATGCATTTATAACAAAGATTAGTAGGTGTAATTTAAAACAGTAAAACCATTAGAAGTTTTAAAGAATACTGTTAAATAAATGTCTATTTCGCTCCAGGTTGTTGCAAATCAGGTAGAACGTTTTTATTTTGCATAAAGATCCGGTGTCTATTTGTTGAACAAAAATCGTTGCCTTTTCCCGTTCGCTTCGTCGTTTACAACTCTTTCTTTTCGTATCTTCCACGCTCCGTGTCGTGGCGGTCCCCGTTTTTACTCATGCGCTCCTCGTGCGATGCCACGAGACGCATGTGCGTTTTACGCCCGGTATTTAAACCCAGAAACGCCACATTCTAAAACCAATGTGAGTTCTTTTTCTTTCATAGAATGCAGTTCTCTGATGAAGCCAGCTAAAATGCTTGCAAAGCGTTGAGAGAGTAATTCCACTAGATCTGCATCCCAATGCCTCGACAGTGAGAACTGTATGACGCCGACCCGTGAAAGCCTCCAATCTCTGATACGGTTAAGTGGCGTCGTTCGGTCTGTGTAGTTGTCCTTTTTTCTAGGTGCTGTCGACGATGCTGTCTAAAATGGAACACGTGAGGAACGCGGCGCATCAGGACAGAGCTTTCGTCGGTATACACGACCTATTCAAGGAAGGTGAGTGGGTCTGTGTTCTTGATGACTCGATCTACGCTACCGGTTACACCGACTGGTCCAACGAGTGGGGTGGACAGCCTGATAACTCTGACAGCATTCAGGACTGCGGCTCCATACTGAATGATGGTACCCTGGACGACATATGCTGTTACAAGCAGAACGCCTTCTTTTGCGAAAAACCCCATACGTATCCGTGCGAAAGATGCTAACCCTTTGCACTCCGTTGTCGCCGATAATGCGACATTACTATGAAAAATTACAAACCATAATATTTTCATTTTGTTGAAAATTTACAAACTTGAACTTATTTTATATAGTGTGGCCAAGGAATAAATATTTTGTTTTATCGTAGCAACCGTATTTTTTTATTATATATACAGTCAGGGACAAAATTAAGTGGACAATTAGTGGAAATAGGTAAAAATGAAGTTTAGTCGAATTAACATGACTGTTATAAACTTAAGTTTTATTTATTATATATCCTTATAGCGTATAGATTATTTAACGAACAATTGAAGTTCATATTTTCATCTTTGTATAAACACGCCGTGCCATAACGAAAATGTCAGCTATTTATCAGGAGACAAAAATAAGTGGACACTTGGTTGTAATGTTATTGCGAGGTAAGAAATGTATGCGAACACTAGGCACAGGTCACGCTTACGCATGTAAGCGATCTCCATCAATCTTATTAATACTAATTCAGGCTTCGTACAAGTAAGAACATTTATACAATAATTGCAGAATTCCAGAAACGAAAGAAATTTCATATAAAATTCGCCATTTAATTGTATCGGACTGTTGTAAGAAATTAAGTTACCGCGTAATAGCTCGGAAGTACAACGTATCTAAAAGTGCAGTAGAAAAAATTTATAAAAAGTATGTAGCGCACAGGACCGTGAAAAATTTAAGAGGTCGTGGAAGCAAACGCTGTACCACCATACAAGAAGACCGTCGGATTTTTCGTACAAGTCGAAAAGATTCAACGATTGCAGCACGGAGTATTGCAGAAATAATGGAATTAAATGTTTCAACAAAAACAATAAAACGAAGGCTGCGCGAAGCTGGTTTAAAATGCTGCAAGGCTAGACGCAAGCCACATATTAATTAAAGAAATATGAGAAAACGTTTAGCGTTTGCAAAAAAATATGTGAATATGCCACTGGTACTCTGGAAAAATATCATTTGGAGCGACGAAAGTAAATTTGAGTTGTGGCAATTAAAAAAGAAGCACAAAGTCTGGAGAAAAAAACATGAAGCGTATAAAAGACCATTTATTACACCCACAGTCAAATTTGGCGATGGATCGTTAATGGTGTGGGGGTGCTTCTCGCAAAACGGAATTGGTACGTTAGTACAAATTGACGGCATTACGAATGCAGATAAGTATGTTAATATACTAAATGAAAATTTAGAAGAAGCAGTGGTAAAAATTGGGTGCGACGACGAATTTGTCTTTCAACGAGACAATGACCCTCAGCACACTGCTAAGAAAACTAAAAATTTTTTTAAAGATTCCAATATTAAATTGCTCGAATGGCCGGCCCAGAGCCTTGATTTGAATCCTATTGAGAACTTATGGAGTTTACTGGACGCAAAAGTTCCATTGGACCAGCAAAATAATAAGGTCGACTTTTTCAAAAGGTTACAGGCCGAATATGAAAAAATTAGTAACGATTATATTGAAAAGTTAATACAAAGTATTCCTCGACGTCTGGAAGTTGTAATACATGCAAAAGGCGGCAATACCAAGTACTAATTTTGTTATGCGTTTCATTTATTACGCATTTTATCGAGTGTCCACTCATTTTTGTCTCCTGATAAATAGCTGACGTTTTCGTTATGGCACGGCGTGTTTATACAAAGATGAAAATATGAACTTCAATTGTTCGTTAAATAATCTATACGCTATAAGAATATATAATAAATAAAACTTAAATTTATAACAGTCATGTTAATTCGAGTAAACTTAATTTTTGCCTATTTCCACTAACTGTCCACTTATTTATGTCCCTGACTGTATATATATACATTGTATATATGGTGGAGTGGGGTAAGTTCGTAAACGGGAAAGTGAATGCTCTGGTTATTTTTATTATAATATGAACGAAATTTCTGTAGCTTGTATTTATTAATGTACTTTAAGTTACTATGAACTTTTCGACATAGATGTCGCTCAAGAATAAAGGTGTTTTCCACGCTTATATCAACCAGTGCTAAACATTCACGTCAGAAGTACATACATATACAACTCTTTTGCTCTTGCCCCGTTGCACATGAAACAAAGTCTACGTTTTTAACTCTAACAATAAGTTACGTTCTTCCCCCATTTTCGGGGGAAAGTGCAGAGTAATTGACATTTTGTACGATATCCTATCAAAATGATAATTTTCAAGAAAAATTAGAATCCTACGTAATATTAAATCATCAGTGATAACTGTGCAATGTGTTTGATACCGACAGCGTTAAGTATTTACATACCAGACTGAAAATACATAAGTTTAAAATCCAACTTTACAAAAACCCGTCTGCAGTTACACCCACTTCACCTTATATACATATATATTGTATATTATATATTATATACATATATATATATATATATATATATATATACTTGTAACTAATATAGTTCTGGAGTTGTTGGTGTATTATATGAGTCACTCGACTGGAGTGCAATGGGTTAATTTCAATTTACGTGGGATCAGACAGTGTTGCGATTCAGTACGTATAATTACAATACATACAAGTACAGAGTGTTGTCATTTAAGTGTGGACCTTCGAATATCTTTCGACATTAACCTTCTAAAACCTTCAAACGACCTTCAAACGTGTAATGTAATGGATTTAATGGAGGAGGAAGTGAATTTTAATTCCTGTTCCTTGCGACTGCATCAGCAAAATGTTGATCTTGACAAATCAATAATAATTGATGAATTGGTACGCACGCTTGGTCATTGGTGTATCGAATCGCAACGTGGGCGATTTGCAACACAGTGTTGCAGCTGGAAAAATAAAATGTTTCGCGCACGGAAGAAGCGTGTGAAGCGACGGGCCACACGAATGCAAGAACGAACAAGAGATGTATGTGCGGGAAACGCGTGTTGCAGGGGTTGCGAAATTTCAGAGGCGTCCGGAAGAGAAATGATCGGAGGAATGCTTTAGAATCAACGACTAAGTGGAAGAAAATAAAATAGTCGACACCCCGTGCACAGTGTAATTTATTTATCCCACCGCAACTGCGCCGAACATGTTCCGCTACGAAATCGTGACACTTTTACCACCCTAATCAAATGAGATTGCCGTCGTAAGTCTACTTAAACTTCGTAACTCGGGAGAAGGTTGCAGACGCACTTCGGTAACGAACGGCTACACTGACAAGACGCAGAAAATACAGTAAAATTAAGTAATGACGGTAATTAGAAAAATCAGTTTCCTCCCGATACATTGTCGACGACGAATAAAAATCTATATCCTCCGTAAAATCTATAATAATTTGCAGTATTAAAATTGCTAAAAACCTAACCGCCCAACTGAGTAATTGTGCTTGTACTGATTGTTCATGGTTGTTGTATCACAAAAATAGTTCGAAGAGATGTTACGAGCCGAGATTTTTGGCAGCTATGCGGAATCCGGGGGTTGTTTAGGTTTGAGAGATTTTGGGTTACGGTAGAAAGTGTACACGTAAGTCTAGCCGAAGTCTATTTCGCCATCGAGTCGCCTCCTGTGGAACACAGGAATGGGCTTGCCGATGTCTATTTCACCACCGGGTCGTCTCGTGTGTGGAAAAGGGTAAAGTGGACTAGCCGATGTCTACTTTCACCACCGGGTCGCCGCTATAGGGGAGCACGAGGACTAGCCGAAGTCTTTTTCACCATCGGGTCGCCTCGTGTGGAACACAGGAGTGGGCTTGCCATGTCTATTTCACCACCGGGTCGCCTTGTGTGTGGAATAGGGGAAAGTAGACTAGCCGATGTCTACTTTCACCATCGGGTCGCCACTGTAGGGGAGCACGAGGACTAGCCGAAGTCTATTTCACCATCGGGTCGCCTCGTGTGGAACACAGGAGTGGGCTTGCCGATGTCTATTTCACCACCGGGACGCCTCGCGTGTGGAATAGGGGAATGTAGACTAGCCGATGTCTATTTCATCATCGGGTCGCCTCATATGGAACACAGGAGTGGACTTGCCGATGTCTATTTCACCACCGGGACGTCTCGTGTGTGGAAAAGGGTAAAGTGGACTAGCCGATGTCTACTTTCACCACCGGGTCGCTGCTATAGGGGAGCACGAGGACTAGCCGAGTCTTTTTCACCATCGGGTCGCCTCGTGTGGAACACAGGAGTGGGCTTGTCAATGTCTATTTCACCACCGGGTCGCCACTTATAGAGGATAGGGTTGTGGTTCCGCTAACTCGTAACTTATTTAAATGAATTGAATACACCTTGAGCGGGAAAGGTGTATCGTCGTAGGATACCAACTACTGGGAAATCGAATATGAATACGAGTATTCGAAAGATATGTTTACACTCGCGAAGTCTTGCTGACTGATCTCGTCAATGAAGGTCGTAAATCTTCACCCGGATAATTCCAACGACACGACAAACGCGAATTCCCACGACGTGTTACGGGCGTAGGATAGTAAGTTGAAAACTGTTTGGAAAACAGGAATATATATTTCAATATTGTAACTTGGACTAAGTCGGCCCTAACTTAATTAGGGACGAATTAGGGACGAATTTTCAGATATCTAGTTTTTTTAGACATGAATTTAATTCATATATTTAAAAAATATAGAATATATATATATATATATATAAATATAAATAATTTAAGGGATAATCTTTAGATTAAAAATTATAATTTAATTAAATTTAATAAATAAAATTAGTTATAAAATTTAATAGATTTGTGTAAAAATTTAATAATTTATATTTGTTGTACTAGTAAAAATTTAATAAATGAAATATAAAAAATTATAAAAAAATTATAAAAAATTTTTGAAGTATAGTGATAATGATTATATTAGTAATTTTTTCCCTAAGTCGGCTGTCCCTAAGTCGGCTGTCTTCGCCTTTAAGAAGTCTCGCATTCTGAAAACGGTAGAGGTGGGGGAAAAGTGGAGGCGTCGAAAAAACGAAGAAAATCCAAAAGGAATCGAATGTGATCGGAAAAGATGGATAGTAGAGGGGTGAAGGAAAGGCGTGGAAAAGGTGGAGGGAAATTGTTGAAGAAGCTATGGTGGGGAAATTGTTAGTTAGCTGGTAATGAGATTCCAAGTATATGGTTTGGGTCTTGCGACCCTTGACCTGGCAATAAAGCAATTACAAAAAGGTTGGTGACGGATTTTTACCGGGTGGGACACTCGGTTGGGAGTATTTTACGAGGGTCTCGTACTGGTGATAGGTTTTAAGACTCGGAATGGTCACCAGATGTGCAATCCAATGGATTTGGCGGAATTCGGGGTTTTGAGGACGGATGTCCGGCAACGCGAAATGATTTTATACTACGATCATGAACAAGATGAACTCTAAATAGATAAACACACAATAATATATTTTTGATTATTGGCGATACAAATGTTAACTCTCTCGGTTTTAACGCACCGAGGAATGCGGGGGAGATCTTACACAGGATCCCGTTATGGGATACGTACCAGTAAAAATATAATTATGCTCGATGCGGAACTTATACCCGAACTTGCTCGACAGAAATTAGAACGTTACTCGACGCGTACAGCGTGAATTCTTGAGATTAAAGCCCGAAGATGAAGAAAATCTATGCCCTTTTATACTGCCTAAAATCGGTCTAGACGAGGGTGGGGACTACCGATTAAACTGGGTTCTTGGAAATTATGCAACTCGTTGCATCACCTGCAAGAGCCCCGGTATGGTTCGTTTTTGAGTTGGCCCTTTGTTCCTAAATAGGCCCTCTGTTTCGACACATATCTCCGGAAGGGTCAAGAGTCACCAACGGTAGCGTCCGCATACATAACAGAGAAGAAGAAACCTGACCTTGCAGTTGGCTTATCTCAAAATTCATGACAATTCCTTATTCAGCAAGATTAAACGCTTATAAATAAACGAACGATGACGGCCTTAGAATCTTATTTTCGAGCAGGAAGTATGAAATAGATAAAGAGAAAAGAATGTCTTCTGCGATTACAAACGATTTCAGTATATAAATAGAGAGGAGAGGAAACGCAGAGCAACATTCGCAGTTTACAATTGTGCCCGCATGTAAGAGTTTCGTGTGCCTCCGAGGCCTTCGATTACCAGGTACTCCTAGTTATTCAGGTATATGATCTACGAAAATAATCTGCTGATAAATCGGTCTGATGATAACCATAGGTAAGAACAGAGTATAAAGGGGATTTATCTGAGGAACATTGTATGCGAAGGATAATCGGCTGAAACCAATCGAGAGTGATCATCTTCGGACCAGCAGTTCCAACGGCAGGGTGATCTAATTGAAAGGGAGACTTGGTTCGGTCCCAGTGGGACAGGAGCAAGCATCAGCAGAAACCAGAGTACGTAACAGACACGTCCCAAGTCCCAACTAAGTACGCGGTCCGGTTAGCGGGACTTCAACGAAGACAAAGAGACTTCAAAGCGAAACAGTGCGATAAACTTTTCCGAACCGGTGAATAGGAGCCTCTGGTAGCAGTCGGTATAAAAGGAGCTGTAGAAATGTCGACGCCCTACTCCTTCGTCGATTGCATTATCCTGGCAGTCGGGTTGTCAGTGATCTTCGAGTCACAGGTCACACTATCTGGTGGGGTACTCGACAAGTGGGAGCAGTCTGACGGTCACTGGTACAAATTGCACATCAGGGCAGAATGTTGGAACGATGCGCTAAAAATTTGTAGGAACGAAGACGCATACCTGGCTGTCGTGAATAACGATACAGAAGCAGATGTAAGATTTTTAATCATCACTTTTTAACCCGGCAGTGTCCACGTGAACTTCTGAAACTTATTTATTCTAACATTTATTTATGATATTTTTGTCAACCCTTTGCACTCCTTTGTCGAGCGTGACTCGACATCAGAGAAAGAAAATTGTAAAGGAAACGAGTTTTTCTATGTATTTGGTTCTGCCTTTATTTATTTAATTTCTTATTTTTTAGTTAAAATCAGATATAAATTGCAACAAAGTTTGAGAGTTATATTTAATATAATTATTTAACAAAATTGCTTAAAATAAGTAGCAGTCAAGGAACTGTCCTTTGAAGTTTTCATAGAAAACACTTGAAATAGTAGGGAATTGTTGGCAATAGAATTGAAAAATAATTCGGAGTGCAAAGGATTCGAATAACAGTATAAAATACATACACAGCATACACAAACTAGTTATCAGATCAGCCATCTACGCTTTCTGCCGTATCCGTATTAATGTCCGCATCAAAACATTCTTGGAATTTTTTTTATTTTTAATGTTTTTATTACATCAATACAAGCGGTATCGGTTTTTAAGAAGCTACATTGTATTGGAAAACGGTAAGGAAAGAAATATGAGATATAGATAGCATATCTCAGCGGTGGGGATCAGCTGGACCCCCCCTGTTTGATTGTTTTACGTCGCTTCTTCAACTGCTTTGGTTATTAAGCGACGGTACCTACAGTTTTAAGGTAGGTTCCGAACCACTTTGGACATCACAGTTAAAATGGCACCAGCTGGACCCCCACGTGGACACTGCCAGGTTAATCATCGAACCTTGGCTTTAATGTTGCGACCTTTCCCTAGGCGTTGAAAGCACGGTTTCACGATGAAGGCCAAGCGATAGGTGCAGGGTGTCAAAAGGCTGTATTCGTCGGAATACACGACATGTACTGTGAAGGCGATTGGGTTACCATTTTCAACGACCCGATCTCCAAAGTTTTCAACAAGTGGAGCACCGAGTGGGGCAAACAGCCTGATAATTTTGGCGGCGCGCAAAACTGTGGCAGTTTGTATCGGGATGGCAAGCTGAACGACGTACCTTGCACCATGAAACTTCCCTTTTTCTGCGAAAGAGATCATAAGCCTGTATCCGATTGATTCCTATGCGCGTCAAACTCTGCAAGCATTCATCAATGTCCACCACGTAAGAAATGTGAAGTAAACGTTATTCTCCAGAAATAGACTAAATTCTCAACGTTGTTATGTTTCTATTTTCTACAAACAGATATACAAGACGAGACGGACGCACTGATAACTGCATTTCGAATGGTATCGCTCCCGAGCGTGGCTCGTATCTGTTTTGGTAAATTCATTTTCTAATCACAGATGGTAGATCAGCTTTCGCAGTATTCACGATGCAATTACGTACGGGTGCATTCGGCGTCGCTTTAATCGGGTTTGATGTGTCGCAGGACCGAGAAGACAAGATTAGCCGATGGTCGGGAGTGAAATAGAATTAATTTCTGGAAATCCAATTGTCCATTGATAATCGGGCGCTCTTCGTGCGATCTCTCGCTCGCCGTGCGCTCACTAGTACCAGTTGATAAATTGCTATCACGAAGCCGGCTGGAGATACGACTCCAGATAATTTAGCGCGATTTTCAAGTGACAAATGATCGGCTCGGTTAATCTTAAACGGTCGAGCGATGCGACAATCGTCCTCGGCTACTGTGGTTCTCACAACTGTTTCACACCAATTTCCAACGTGCTTAACCCTTTGCCCTACAATCCTCTCCGTGCTTACTTCTTCGACTCGAATAACTTCTCAGAAGAAAAATAAGAAAATTTATGTTCATTATTTACATCTACATGAAGTAAATAATTGAGTAATAAATAATTGTGTAAGAAAATTCTTACTTGTTCAAACATACCTCTGGCTACTATTTATGTTTCAAAAATCTAGAAAATCAGATTCTTCCTTTTCGCGGTGCAGACGGAAAGTCAGATGTTCAGTATATGTAATCATTGTTATAAAACACGGCGGCTGATACGTAGGAAGATTCGATTGAATAATACGCGAGTCTAAACAGGCGAACCTCGATGCGTGTCTGGAATCGAGTAAAACTTATTGCGGACCGAGCAGAATTTTCAAACTGACAAAATTAGTCATTGATATGCGGTGCACATTTTAATAGCAGTTGCAGCCAGTTGCCGAGGCGTTTAATTAAAATTTGGAGAACTAATAATAAACAGGTCGCCCTCGTTAATCGGCGCAAACGCCGAGAAAAAGCCTGGGCGCTCGAATTACCATTTCAATTACCATTTCTCGATTAAAGTAATGCTTTTGTTAATATTGAACGTGTCGTTATAACGCCGCAAAAACAGCATACATTATACAATACAATTTTTACCATCGAACAATATAAAAAAATATTGGAATCGTTAGAATGTAAACAGGTGAGAAAATTGTTTCGAAATCGACAATTATAATTTATATACGTAGCATGAAAAATCTATTGTTTGATAATAAATATTGCTTGTACCACCTATTGCTTGTACAAGATAATTATGACGGGGTTGTGTGGAATGAATTCATCGGAGGAAAGCTCTATCTGAATTTCAAACTGGAACAATATCGCGTGTCTACGAGATAATATAAAACTAAAATAAAATGGGGTAATGAGTTACGATGTTTTACTGTTCAGAACGGCTCGCGCGGTTCGAACTTTGCAAGCACCTCGCGAGAAGTTCTTGTAACGAGGCCGGGGACTCCTAATTTGTATTCCGCGTAACTCTAGGATTCGACCGATGAAATTTTCTGATTCAATTGTAATATTAGTTCTCGACTTCTATAATTTTTAACAGAGGGCGGAAAGTTTCTTGATTAACGCTCCAATGCGAAACAAGCGCGCACAATTCCCATATTGTTTCGAACTCGTCGAAACTTCATTGAAAATGTTCTGTCAAAAATTGTTATTTGAGACCGATCTTTGTAAAGTCTATGAAAACTGTATGATTGAAATATCAAACGCAAAGAACGGTATGGTATGGAATGATTTTGTGGAATTTTTGTGGTTGCAGGATTGGCAGTCAAAGTATCGGATGCGGTCTCCAGACACGCAATAGTAGTTTGCGGAAGCTTCGCATAGAAGAGATGCTTCGGAACACAAAGAAAGATCCGTCAAGACGAGGACGGTCATCTGGTTATCATAAATTCCAAGTGCGAAGCTTGCGAAGTTCGAATAACTCGTTTTCTTCCGCTTTGTCTGCGATGGCGTCTCCCGCGACCGGAGAGAGTCATTATCTTTTCCGCAGCCACTCGACTCGTCATGGATTTCTATATTTTATCAAGAACTGCGGACTTGCTGAGCCTCTTCCTGCTATTCTTGATGATATTATCGTTTGAAACAATATTCACATTGTAACGACAATTCCACAAACACCTCGATTTGTAATTGTTCGAGGTACAAATTCATTTGTGGCTCTTTCTATATAAAGATAATTTAGAACAATGAATTTCTATATTTTATCAAGAACTGCGGACTTGCTGAGCCTCTTCCTGCTATTCTTGATGATATTATCGTTTGAAACAATATTCACATTGTAACGACAATTCCACAAACACCTCGATTTGTAATTGTTCGATGTACAAATTCATTTGTGGCTCTTTCTGTATAAAGATAATTTAGAACAATGAATTTCTATATTTCATCAAGAACTGCGGACTTGCTGAACCTCTTCCTGCTATTCTTGATAATATTATCGTTTGAAACAATATTCACATTGTAACGATAATTCCACAAACACCTCGATTTGTAATTGTTCGATGTACAAATTCATTTGTGGCTCTTTCTGTATAAAGATAATTTAGAACAATGAATTTCTATATTTTATCAAGAACTGCGGACTTGCTGAACCTCTTCCTGCTATTCTTGATGATATTATCGTTTGAAACAATATTCACATTGTAACGATAATTCCACAAACACCTCGATTTGTAATTGTTCGATGTACAAATTCATTTGTGGCTCTTTCTGTATAAAGATAATTTAGAACAATGAATTTCTATATTTTATCAAGAACTGCGGACTTGTTGAGCCTCTTCCTGCTATTCTTGATGATATTATCGTTTGAAACAATATTCGCATTGTAACGTCAATTCCACAAACACCTCGATTTGTAATTGTTCGATGTACAAATTCATTTGTGGCTCTTTCTGTATAAAGATAACTTAGAACAATGAATTACTATATTTTATCAAGAACTGCGGACGTGCTAAACCTCTTCCTGCTATTCTTGATGATATTATCGTTTGAAACAATATTCGCATTGTAACGTCAATTCCACAAACACCTCGATTTGTAATTGTTCGATGTACAAATTCATTTGTGGCTCTTTCTGTATAAAGATAATTTAGAACAATGAATTTCTATATTTTATCAAGAACTGCGGACTTGCTGAACCTCTTCCTGTTATTCTTGATGATATTATCGTTTGAAACAATATTCGCATTGTAACGACAATTCCACAAACACCTCGATTTGTAATTGTTCGATGTACAAATTCATTTGTGGCTCTTTCTCTATATAGATCTTCGTCATTTTCTGTACACTTGCTTCATCTTCTAGCCAGATGAATTCTTTGTTTAGGTTTCTGAATATTTTATGTATCCAACGGATGACGTCGAGGGGGATCAAATGATTTGCTGTTCGCTAAGCTCCTTTTGTGCTTGATAAGGATTTTCTTGCAACGATTCAAGTTTACTTTTTCTGATATGTTTAACAATGTTTCGTGTGCTCGTATGTTTTTTGTGGCAGAGAAAATATTTGAATGTGAAATTTACCGTTGATTAACTTTGAGGATTACAAATTCATTTGAACAAATTATAATTTTATGCATTTAAATATACAGTACATTAAACACATATTTCAAACTATACATACAGTTGGTTTTGTATTATCAAGTTTGTTCAGCGATAGAACAAGCTATTTTGGTTTAATCTTCGTAAGCTAATGCACAAAAATTGATATTTGCATAAAGATCAGCAGTGCCGTTACGATCCACGCACGTTAAAAGGAAAACTTCCAAGGTGCTGTCAAGAAAAACCCAAGGGAAGCATAGATTACAACGAAACATCGTATATTTTCGCGCCTGAGACAGAGTCTGCTGGTGCATAGACTTACCGACGAGTCCAGGCCCAGGACACTCATTTTCTCTTTATTAACTTCGCTTGCTTTAACTAAACAGTATAACACAGTGTTCGCCTGTCTCCAAGTTACAGGGACATCAAATATTTATGTAACTTCATCCTCTATGTATAACACCGTGTAACTTTCAAGTCACATTGCGGCGTACCAATATTTCTCAGTATAATTTTATGTTTAGCCACAACGTAACGAAACTATTTCTAACGATTATTTTCACGAAACTTTGATCAACGTCCACGGTTAAAAATAGGAAATTTCTGAAAAATTGGAAACTCGGCGCAGAAATACTTTTCGGAGCCGTCGTACGTACAGGTGTGCATTCGGTCCAATATGTCTTCGAGCAGTTAACATGGTCCCATCTGTTCGGAAGCTGTACCTGGGCCGCGATACAATCTTCTGAGTGCACCAAAAAGAATTTCACGAGCCTGTCGCGTCTCTCTCAGCCAGTATGCAGTCTCTCGCCGTTGATACCGAATAATTTCTTCTGACCTGTAGTCGCGTGGAACAGAGTCAACGGCGGATACCGTGCTCCTCGAGACCGGTATCTCGCGGACGAAGGAATGCTCTGCATTACAATGACCTCGTCTTCCCTCAGAAAAATGCCACAGTTTCGTCCTCCAGCCTCATTATCCGCTCGTCCCACTCCCAACTTTTCGTTGCACTCGGCAAAGGTACTCTCGAGCGAATTGTCCTCGTTAAAGCAATCGTGCATGCCAATAAAGACTTCGTACGAGGTGTGATCAAAAAGAAACCAGACTCTGTCAGTTTCCTTGCGACGCAATATAGGTAAGAAACACTGAAAGTTTTGCAAAATTCATGTCCCTGATAGTTATACATTGTCAATTACGAGCAAAAATTGATACGTACAATTTAAAGTAGTGGAGATATTTTAAAAATTTAAGAACATCAACGTATTAGTGTTAGTTCAATAAAATAAAATTAAAACAAGAAAGAAATGTTTGTTTAACATCTGTGTCTTGGAATCGACGCAAATATTTTTTATTTTGCATAAAGATCCGCAGTCTGCCAATTACAAACCGAACGGTTTTAGGAGTTTTGGGATTCTAGAACCAAATAATTTCAGAAAACGAAAGGTCTAGCAGGATAAGCATGGTCCAGCAGCACCCGCGACAATTTTTATTGATATCGTGTGCAAAACAATGCTTTTACGTTGAAAGATAATCCCCGGCTATACCTGTGTTTGGTGGCGAGACTCGCCCCCGGCCCGATTTGAATCGAGCTTGGACCATTCAATAGTCTACCCAAAAATCTCTTCAGCCCCATATCTCCTCTGTAAGGGTAGTTATCGAGGAAAATGAAAAAAACAGTTTTGAGCCCATTTTCCCCGTTTAATGACAATTCAACGTTCTGAAAGAAATCTGACACAATTCGGACACCGAGCCACATATTGGGTATCATTTTCAGATTTTTCCGTTGGAAATTCTGGTTGTGATACGGAAAACCTGTATCACACCTCGTATATCAAGACGTTTCCGTACGGAATCTCAAGCACAGTCTCGGGAAGTTCGGGACCGTAGAACGCTTCAGTTCAATCTACTCGAACCGGCGAAAGAGTTTTCCATTGGGCAAACCGTCGAATTAAAAGTGTCGCCGAATTCTATCCTCGAGTCTAACGCTGGTGGTACGGCGTACTTTCGCAATTCGATTAACCCTTTAAACCGTGGAGAGTTTAGATAAGAATCCGCAACAATGTGGCCGTTTTCCAGAGCGCGAGGCTATTTGCTGGCGGGTCACGCGCTCTCTCGAGAGAAGGGAGGCTACAAATATTGTTTTATTTCCCGAGAAGAAGTTCCGAAGTCCCGTGCGAAATGATACGTGCCCCGAAACCGGACCTTGTACCAGATTGTTACCTGTTCAAGGTGCTCGGAACAACGTCTTCAACGTTGAATTGCTCGTAAACCGTCGGCCTTGTACCATTATTGTCTTCAGCGTTTCGAGCTCTGTCGTCATTCCGGAGCTGATTCAAACATCGTCGCGGTACTTGCAATTTCTGTTCTCCCCCGTTCTCCCATCAAAAGGAATGTCACGAGGAGATTGAAAGACGCGTGAAAGGTCAATTTTATTGCTCTTCCTGCAGACAAAGGGGTATTGTTTACAACAATTGGATAAAAATTCAACGCATCATCGATTAAACGCGTTTAGCGTGGAGATCGAAGCAAGTTCAATAACGTTGACACGAGTTCAAGCAAATCTCATCTCACTATCCGGATTAGAAAAATAGAAATCATAAATGTGATAAACTGCTACTTATCGCGTGGCATTTATGCGTCGCGTCGGTATCTCGTAGGACTGCGCGTACGCAAAGACTGCGAGCCTGCTGTTTCCCTGTATTCGTTGTTTCCGAAACGGCTTTATTGGTACATCGATGGGTGGTCGCTAAAATGAACAATTTCTTTTTATTCTCAAACTGGAATATATGGTCTGCAATGTAGCTTAGAATTTTGTTGACATTTGATAGTGATATAACTAATTGGACAATAATTACAACATATAACACGACCTGGCCTCCTTTCAAACGATTAATATGACAGCCGAGCGTTTCTTGCATTTCAGACGTGACACACTCGCGCTGACTTTTGTATCGTTTACCAATCACACGAAAAAGTGCATAACGACTAACTAATAGGCAACCGCCTGTCGGTTGCAAAACAACATTCTTACGTATGTGGCATTGTAATTCGCGCTGCTTAATTGCAAATGGATTTCAACTATTCAACTATCTATTCCAATAACTCATCAAGCCGAATTTTGCTCGGGTATGAGTAAAATAAATATTCTGTGTGCCAATTGGGTGAACTGGGAGTGAAATAATAGATAGATTCAACCATGGAAATACTCTTTAAATATTTTTACAGGCGTCTCGGTTGGCAGCATTTTCGAGAAGAAACCTGCCCTCGGTTTCCCACTCTCCGTATCATGCAAAAATATCTTGGGTAAGAATGAATAATGTACGGCGAAAGTAGAGGCTTCGAGCTTCAAAACGAGTGCAGGTTTATTGTTGTACGATTCTTTTTTAGAAAATTATATTTAGCAGTTGAATGTTTAGAGCTGTAACCGTGGATGGTTCTATTTGGAAAAACTGTGAATTGAACGAAGCGTTCTTCAAAAATAAATTTGATCTCCGTAATTTCGTAGCTGCTGATGAATATATTCCGGCGAGGATAGGACGGTATAATGACAAGAGACAAGGAGCTAAAATGCACCTGGTGCACTTTTTACGACATTCATTTTAGAACAATGAAACCCCACAAGGGAGGCACGCTGTTCCACGGTGCTTCGAACAGTGCGCGCTCGTTGGACAAAAACCTCGAAATTTAAGTTGTGAAAACACAGTGCTGCTTCCTTGTAAGCGAACGATAAAAAATGATTGTCCTTGCTCTGAATTTTTTCGTATCATTCGTCACGGAGAACTTCTATAATGTCATAAACAATGAATTTTTCCAGCGCTTTAATTAAAGCGCTGTTCCGCAACGAATCCAATATTCTCCAACAGAATAATCAAGAGAATTATGTATCTCTTATTTAGATTGTTAACAAATTAGGATTCCAGTAATGCAATACGAACGACTCCTATATAATTTCATAAACGCTGAATTTTCCCAACGTTTTAATTAAAGAATTGTTTCATAACCAATCCAATATTCTCCAACAGTGTAATCAGAAGAATTACATAATATATTTAGATTGTTTTATTTGTTTCGTTTATTTAGACTGTTAAGAAATTAGCATTCCACTGGCATAATACAGACGACTCCTTATAATCTTATAAACGCTTTAATTAAAGAATTGGTTCGAATATAATATTCGCTAACAGAATATTCAAGCGAATTATGTATATTTTATTTAGCTTGTTAACAAATTAGCATTCTAGTGACGTATAATCCAAAAGTAAACGAGTTCCACGATACTTCCGCCTTGTAATTATGATTTAGCATTTCAGTAAATGCAAATGATTCTGCGCAACAGAGTGCTGGATGCTCGTAATTAACTTTGCGCTGAAAAAGAACAGACGTCGGTTAATCCTTCACAAAAGACAATGCGTACCATGTATTCGTCGAACATTTTTTATACGCAGATGTTCTTTGAGCCTGCACCTTTCGATCGGTGGCGATTTTAATATCGCACCTCTTGCGCTGTATAATTATAATTAACAATAAACACGAGAGTCGTACGAGTCAGACTTTCTCTCTCGTTTGTGAAAAGTATTCGAGTGTGCTCGAGCTTACATCACAATATCCCTCGTCCGAGGTTCCCGTAGATCCCTTGCCTTTACGAGTCACGAACATCAATGGCGGCGATGACTTCATCTGGTTATCCGATTAAAAGCGATACCAATTCGACGCGTCATATCGAGAACTCGGTGCAGGGGTGTATAGAAATCGTTGCCGACACTCGTCGATCCAACATACCGTGAACTAACGTGGTCCTTTCAGAAGGGTGGCTCTCGGAACTCAGTTAGGGGAGCAGGAAGTGCTTCAACTCTGATCCAATTTCCGTGTGTTGCACTTTAAAAATCAGCATGCCAACGTGAACGTCTGCCCCGCCTCTAAGTAGCTAATTTGCCAGTGGCCTGTTAGCGAAAGTGTGCAGAAAGTTTCGCGTTCTTCGTCCAAGCCCCTTTTTCTAACGAATCGAATAAACAAATCGTTTCGTTCAAGCAGAGAACCTAACTTGGAGCTTCATTAAACTTTGAGATATTCGCGTTTATTCTTTGCTCTGCCCTCCATCCATCTTCTTTGTTCATACGACTCTTCTCGTTTCAAAACAACACGACCCTCTCTTTTCTCTCCAGCCTCTTCTTCTTATTTTCTGCAACATCACGTCTTGCCGCTCGCTATTCCATTCGAAGTGTTTTTAATTGTGTTTCCACTCGCAGACCGGGACGAAAAATGGTTCTCGAGCCATCCCGACGACGCGACGGGTTGAGAACAACTCCGGGCAAAGAACGGACAAAGAAAACAACGGGAAAGGACGACGAAATAAATATTTCTGATTTAAAGGGAAATTGCTCAGCTGCTAGTCTAGAAGGGTAACACAGGAATTTTGGTCGGTAAAATTCGTATTCTTATTTATCAGTTGTCCAATTTTTTAAAATAAATAGGGAAAACGAAAATGCGCGAGAAACAATTATTGGTGCTTGTAGGGAAAACTCTCGGCTTTAATTTGGAACATATTTGCAGCGGAATAATACAAAATAATCTGTTGCTAACATGGATGAACATACAACATCCTTTGTTTGCGATTTTCATTCACTGCAACTTAAACAATCGATTTTCATTAACATAAATCGATAATAGAATAATGGAAAAATATTGTACGAATAACCAGCACCGGTGGATCAACAACAATCGCAATAGTATCCTCGAATTTGGATTCGAAAACGAAAATGGCTTTTAATACCGCGAAGATCCGCGGAAGATAGTTATCGTGGTGCTCGCAAGAGGAAAGCCCTAAGGTTCGCTATGAAAAAAGAAAATTGACCAGTATCGAATTGTATTCCCACAACAGCCATCAGCGTCATATTCCCGAAGAATTAAAGAGAGCGAAGGGGAAATTGAAGGCACGACGATAATAATTCGAGCATCTTTGTTCCTCGAGGGCGTCCATTTATTGCTCGGTCAATTTATTTTCTAATTAAACTTTCCGGGGGACAGGCTTTCTAAATATTCTCGACGATGGAATTATATATAGATGGAGTCGACGGCACTTCTGGCCCCGGTCTATTATTTCAGAGGACCGGGGAAACGAAGTTGGCCGATAGTTCGAGCGAAATAAAATTTATTTCTCGAAAGATGTGCCGCCGATATCACGCCGTTGCGAGTTAGCGATGTCGCAAACACGGTGAACAGCGACACGCTCCGAACTCCAACTATCCATGATTTACCCCGGCAATAGTTAGCAACTACTAAAAATTTCAAAATCTCTCTCTCTCTCTCTCACTCCCTCACCCTTCCTCTCACCCACGGAAACTTTATCGGCGATAAATCAAACTCCCCCCATGAAGAATTCCGCGAAGTCGGCGAATGAACACTGAAACTGATACGACGTATGATATATTGTCGAGATGTCGTCGTTGATCGTAGCGCAAGACTCGCAGCTGATGATGTTAGAGTTAGCCGTGGAAAATGTGAGTACCCGTGGACACATTATTATTCCCTTCGTTGCCGAGCTGGATAATTACCTTTTTGACCTTCCCTCGCTCTCCTGCTTCATAAACTTCGACGCGAAAGTATTATACAGGATACTTCGTCATTGGTGGAAAGCAAAAATTAGTCGGAAAGTTAGCAATTCAGATAAACACGAACATTGACAGTTTCATGCTAGGTGAAACTTCATAGTCGTTTTTCTTGAAATCAAAGCATTCTATTAAAAAAATATTGTTCCCTCTTTTCGGAATTGATTTATTCGGCAGATTCGGCCAATGACAAACTGCGAAACTAATTACGAATCATTGTAGTAACAGGACTAGTTCGCAAAGTGGTACACAGACGAATATTCGGGCATTTCGAGGAGCGCGCATGTTAATTGATTAAATCCGCTTGTAAAGTTAATGCGGAACGATAAATCCTCCGATACCGGACGGAAGTTTTCGGTTGTAAAAGCTGCGATGAACGTGGAACGACATCGGTAATAACGGGAAAAGCAAGAAGCACGGCGTTGCCCGTTGCAAAGTGCACTTTCGACAAGAGTCCGGCGTTAAAACTTGCTACCCTTTTTTTTCGAGCATTGTCTCCGACGTCGCGCTTAAAAAGAGATGTCCATTTTGAAGAGGCCGGCTCGAAACGCGACGACGTTTTATATTATAAGGTGATATACGCCGCTTTACGAGCAAACCGGCACGAAACTTTTATGATATACGGCCTGTCCATCAAACTGCGGGGAATATCGTTATTTCTCTTTATCGGATTCCGGACCGGAAGCGAACGAAATTGCGTTGAGGGGGTGGATCACCTTGAGTATCTAAAAATATACTGTCTTCGGGAATTTTTTCAAGTATAATTAATATGTGAAAAAAATTCCGACTTTTTACAGATCACACTGTCCAACACCAAATTTGTTTCGCTATAACTGTTTGGTGTACCTTATAGAGTTTTTTACGCTGATTCCGAATCTGGCCTTAATTTTTCTCATACACGTACAGTTTTTGAGAAACGTGGCTTTGAAAAAAAACCACATTTTTCAACT
>CM052200.1:4817338-4840177 GCA_028455805.1 Lasioglossum figueresi
TATAAGTAGTGCAATATATATACTTACGAATAAGGTATTTGTCTAAATCCGAAGTCCATAAATTTTTTCCAGAAAACACATCTTAAAAGTCCCCTTCCTTTCGGATAGGCTCAAGCCCATAAAGGGTTGTTATTTTATAAAAAAAAAATATGTTTCTCAAATATTAAAGTGTAAGAATAGAATTTTGACAACAAAAGGTTGCTTTCTGGAGCACTCTAAGCCGGCCGCCACGGAAGTGAGATTTGCGTGAAAGTCGGAAAGCGGAATCGTTCGCGGCGAAGGATAACGCTCGCGCGGGACTAATACAGGTTCCGTCGTTCGTCTCCGGCATTGTGAACGTTTTTGACAAAATCTCGTTCCATCGTGGCCCCGGAAATAGCGGCGTGGCTCCTAGGTTGCCGGGTCTCGTCGACGTTTAGATAAATAGAGGGAATCCGGAAGCAAGGTAGCACACGAGAGCAATAGTTCGGCTAGGATAACCAGGATGCGAAATGGCTTCGCTATAACAGGAAAAATTCGTGTGCTCCTCCTCTTGTGTACACCCCCGCACAAAAGTATGGTGGGCACTTGCTTGTGACTTGATTAAATTTTCTTCCATTATTCAAAATATTTATCACGTTGTTCAATTTGTTTCTTTTAATCAATTACTAAACATTTTGATATGTATAACATATACATATAAATTGGTTCACTTTCATTTACACAAACTAAAAAATCGTCTAAAATAATCCTGGTTATTAATTTTTTTCACTATTTCACTCTGAATGTGC
Organism: Lasioglossum figueresi; assembly: GCA_028455805.1. Lineage (NCBI taxonomy): Eukaryota > Metazoa > Arthropoda > Insecta > Hymenoptera > Halictidae > Lasioglossum > Lasioglossum figueresi. The sequence continues at coordinate 4,818,109 of CM052200.1, forward strand.
TTATGTCAATTATTAAACATTTCGACGTGTATAATATACATAAATTGGTTGACTTTCATTTACACAAACTAAAAAATCGTGTAAAATAATCCTGGTTATTAATTTTTTTCACTATTTCACTCTGAACGTGCTTATGTCAATTACGAAACATTTCTACATGTATAATATACATAAATTGGTTGACTTTCATTTACACAAACTAAAAAATCGTGTAAAATAATCCTGGTTATTAATTTTTTTCACTATTTCACTCTGAACGTGCTTATGTCAATTACTAAACATTTCGACGTGTATAACATACATAGATTGGTTGACTTTTATTTACACAAAATGAAAAATCGTGTTCGATGATCCTGGTTATTAATTTTTTCACTATTTCACTCTGAATGTGCTTATGTCAATTACTAAACATTTCGACGTGTATAACATACATACATTGGGTGACTTTCATTTACACAAAATGAAAAATCGTGTACAATGATCCTGGTTATTAATTTTTCCACTATTTCACTCTGAATGTGCTCATGAGAAGACCATCCTGAACTCACGAATTTAATATGATTGAATAGGATATAATAAATTAGATAGGATAAATTATATATACGCTCTTGTAATAAAATTTAACGATAATGAAACACATTATGTTTCACGGATTTCATAAAAATAATAAGTCTCCATTTACTTTTGAACAGGGGTGTATGCGTGTATCACGGAGTAGCGTAGCATCTGCGCATAAGCGCACAGAATATTTCTGAATTACGGACACAATGGATGGAAATCCCGGAAAAGGTATTCCTTTCCTCATTATCGGGCAACCTAAAATCACTTCGTACATTCCCCGGTAATTATAGAGAAACTCTTTTTCCGGTAAAAACCGATCAATTCGATCTTGTTTATAGAACGGTGTATCTTATCGAGTAACATTATACGAGGCGAGTTTTATTATACTCCGTGGAAAAATGTTAGTCCCTTAATTTTTATTAATAACGTTTGTGCAAACACACAGAAGTTTAATTAAAATGTATTCCTTCTTCTAATAGTTGTAATATGTTGATAATAATATACTGAAATTCATGTTTCCACAGTTCCGTCCTCCATTTCCTCATTTTTAGATTCCTCATCAATATTTATGGCGTGAAAGTGAAGACAGAATTCGTAAAAATTATTGCATTTCCTCCAGAATACGTCTTACTGTCAATTATTGCGCGAGACTGAAGTGTAGCAAGAGTTTTTCGGAAAATAAAATAGTAATTGTTACCTTGAATTCGTTGAGAAACAGGAAACCAATTTTTATTCGACTAGATTCCTTTCGATAGTTACAGTCTACTTTTTTGTTACATGATGCAACTTTTTGTAGTTGTTTCGATAGTTGTTCTTCTATTGTATTAATATTTGTAAAAGAATTGTGGAACACTGTGCACCATTTCTATACAGAATAAAAATTGTCAGAATAAATTGTGTCCAATAAAATGTCGAATCATGTTCAACGAAGCATTTTCTCTTTTCGGTTTTTAAAAGATTTTAAAAACAAGAGTATTTGCGGATCAACAGCTGTTATTATAATTATATTGACTTTGAATTACACGATCGGAGCGTTTAACTGGGAGAAGAGAGGCTGCGGTTTACGTAAGTAGCTGGTTTATAGGGGGCATTGAAATTTTGCGGAATCACGTTTGAAATTGCATTTGCGCACGGCAGTTCACGCGGCATAAATTTTTCGACGGAACAATCCCGCGGCTTTCTACTAATGAAAGATCCTCCGCGAAACGGAGCTGCTGAAATTACATTAATTATATTAGAAATAGCGTGTTAGCAGCAGCCATATAAGCTTTATAACGAGTTTACCACAAGGAAGCACATAATGGATTCCGAATCACGATCGGAAGTTATTGTACGAAGAAGTCTTACGTGCGGTGCATCTCAAAGAAACCGGTGCCGTTGCAGCCACCGCGCCTGCAAGTTCGAACAGCGACAAACCTCGCTGCAACGTGAATTTCTCGCCTGTTCACACCGGTCACCATTGTGCAAACTTTCCGCATGAATGTTATAAAAAACACACGGTCACGTGCGACAGTGTACATTTCATTTCGCAGATTTCCCGATGCAAAACAAAGAAGCTTAAATTTGCCGATGAATTGAAAAAAAATATCGTCCGACAAAAGTCCTACGTTCAAAACGCGTTGACCCGATTAGAGGCGGAGATCGCGCTCGTATTTTATCAAAACGAAAAAATACATAAATGTATTTCACGGTCGATAAGCTAGGCGCAGTGAGGGGCGACAAGCCATTCGACAAAACGGCCTGGCGACGGTCAAAAATCAATTTTTGTAGTATTGTAAACTCGAGAAATAAAATATTGGTACTCCTTGTAAGAGGAATAATTGTATTGCCGTATGGTAGACTCGGTTTTTCAATATTCCCCTCCGTTTTCTTGTGAACGATGCTTGATGTCGGCATAGTGTTGTAAATGTTGTCGAGCGCTCTTATACAACGAAAAATCGATTTTCGTAAAATTGTAAATTCAAAAAAAAATATGATGTTTCACGAGAGAGAACTGAGTGCATTACAATATATTAAAATCCATTTTCCGTTTTTTGTTTTCTGGACGATACTTGAAATCAACAGAGTGTTGTAAATGTTGTCGAGAGCTCTTGTACAACGAAAAATCGATTTTCGTAACATTGTGAATTCCGAAAAATAGTGGTATTTCTTGACAGAAAAATGATTGTTATACAACATGGTCAACTGAATTTTTTAATATTTGCTTAAATTTTCTAACGACCGATGCTGAAGTTAGTAGAGAGCGAGAATATCGACTATACATGGTTCCATAATTTTAATGCTTGTACGATGCGTAAGTAAAAGCAAATATTAGAGATGTCTCGTACGTAATCTCCTAATGACCCTAGCTGCTAACTAAAATTGCGTAAATAATATCTCTAGTACATATTCCATCATGCACATGGAACCGAGAATTTAGTGGAAAAATCACTAGTGGAAGCTTTTACTTGCCAGCGTGCATACGGACCTTTCGGGAAACGCGATTAAAATTTTACTTTAACATATTTCGTGAAGCGTACAGTAATTTTCGGCGTTGCAACTTTGCTAATTAAAATATTAAAAATTCTTTTAACCCTTATGTATCAACCAAAATGTATAGATTATTTAAAACCTTTCTGTGTTTAACATGTTTGCACAAATTCTCATACTAAGACTATAAATTAATATATTAGCGAGTAAAGAATGAACATATTCAGAGAAATTTTGTAATATTTTTTAGAGGAACATTAACAAATTGTTGAAGGAAATACAGTATATGGGTACCCGGGTACCCGGTTGTCTACACAAGGGTTAAAAGAGTATAAAATTTAAGGGTTGATTTACACTGGGGCATAAAAATTTGTAAGCGGCCAGCCAAACCCGAAATCTGACGTCGGATAATGCAATCGTTCATAAAATTTCGTTACCACAAGCTTTCCAAATTTCCTCCTCGATCTAATGGATCACGACCATCGTCAGCAAGCCCCGGGATAAGAAAAGACGAGAAATAGGCGAACGACGGGTTCAAGTGGCTATTTATCCGTACCGTCCCGTGTCTCTTTACCGGGTCCGCGAGCTGGTTAAATTTATAGCCACAATTCTGAGTCGGTCCCTGTGTACGACGATACATAACCCCCGGACCTGGAGGAGTACGCGAAAGGCTCCTGGGAACGAGATTACCGGAGATCAAGGGGGAAGAATAAGAAAGGAGTAGGAGCTGAAACACACACAGACCCAACGCACACATAGACACACAGAATCAGAACGAGAGAGAGATAGAGAAAGACAAAAAGAGAGCCAGAGGGAGACAGAGAGAGAGGACTTGACTCTCTATCCTCCCTGCTGGTTTCCTAGTCTGGCCCACCACCTCGAAATCCATGGGATTACCGTAGTCACCTCAGCTCCCCACCGTTTCGTCCGGTGTGCGCCCTGATGGCGATTGCTCGACGCCTAACAATGGCTACCTGCCACGAGATTAGGGGGCACTTTATAAACGTGCCGGTGTGCCGCGGTCTGCCTCGATACGTTTTCGACAGGTTCGACTAAGCACTTCGTCGTCGTTGTTGTTGTCGTCGTCGTCGCGACCGTACTCGCCACGGCACCGTTTTCCACTGGGTATACCTGAAGTGGCTGCCAACCGGCTGACAGTGTTGTTGCGCGGGTAAGTAGAGAACCCACCGACGACGCAGACTTGACGGTCCTCGATATTAGCTCGCCAGTGTGCCTCGCGGTGACATCGGCGCAGACAAGATGTATCGATTACTGATACTTAAGCACCCCGATGAGACGAGCCGGCCGACAACCGACTACCGAATTACCGAAACGTCGATGAAACCTAGCCCGAATAGGGTAAACCCTGCTAATATGGGACGCGGGACCTCGTAGCTTACCGATACTACAGTAATATTTACTGGTTTTTAACCCTTTGCCACTGAAAGTATCTTCTTTTATTTTTTAACTTCTTATGGCGAGGTGAACCATGCTCATTTGAGACGTGGGAGCTCAACACCAAACTTACCGAGCCTTAACAGTAACTGGTACATATGTTCCCTTATACAAATGACAAGATTGATTTTATTTAAAGGTTGTGCGGCTTCTATTGTAATACGTCCTCCACTAAAAAATTTCTGCACAATCGTTTCTTATGAAATCATTTCTATTATTTCAATAAGTGTAAAATAAACAATCTGGAACCGGTCATTTCGACCGGTGCTGGTGCTGGTGTGAGTTCAGTGTTAAAGCTTACCGAATCTAGAAGAATTTTTGTAGGTTGTCGATCCTCTTTCAAATAGTCGTCAGGTGATTCCGCGACACCGTTTTCGATCGAATTAGTGCGTTCCCGATCGGAACGGACAAATATGCACTTCAAATTAGTCGTTGGGTCGGCATCGAGTAAATTCGCCGACGAACTAGTTCATCGGTAAATGCCACGCCAGCGAGAAGGCAGAAGGTTCGAACCGATGGGAATATTCGTTGTCTGTAAAACAGGATCGTTACTCGTACTGTCGCTTTCAATTATCCCGAGTTTCTAATACTTTTAAGTGCGATGAATTGTTTCCCATTCCCGGGGCGAGACGCCGTACTTCATTAACTCGAGTTTGAACGTAATGGTTCTTGTTTCGGACTGTTTTGCCGGCCGGAATTTCTTCAGTTTCCGGTTTATTAAATATTCCATCACATCCTAACTTAATTTAAAACTATCCACCGTGCCGCGGCGAGCCCTGGCATCGCAAACAATCGAACTCGAAACTCGATTCGACGAAAAGTGGCGGGGCGCGGCACGGTGCGAGCGCACCACCAGATGGTTTATCCATTATCGGATATACACGAGATGATTAACTGACGGCGAGATGACCCTCTAATATCAGATCATTTATTCAACGTTAATAGCTATACATTACCTTATCAAATACACCTACGAACGGCCCGGCGTATTAGTCGTCTCGAATTAACAAGCTATACATACGTGTAATTCGGTAGGTACACCGTAATGGAGCGCATCATCTATCGATTATCGATAATTGCCAAAGACGTTAGTGTATTTTCGACGGCGCTGTGTGCGCCGTTGGTTGGTGGGTTTGCAGTCGCCGTTTTCGGACAATTATGTAACGACGATACACAATTAAATGCCTGTTTCGAGCTATTAATTCACCAATCCCGTCATCCGACTCCCGACGATCTGCCGCGATTCGTGATTCTGTTTCACCAGCGAAAACGATTGCTCTTGACACCATGTTCGTACATATGTTAGAGGAACTGTTTGCTGCAGAGAATGGTGCGATCATTTTACATCGCGTAAACGTGTCGCTGCGAAAAGGAGTAAAACGTCAATTGCCGATGTAGCATAAATTTTGACATGCCGAGGTACTCTTCCGTTAAATATCTTTAGAAATCATTTAACGATAGTTCCTTCGGTTTTCTAATTTTTCAATCTACTTTCGATTTGATCTTCTTGGCAGACTTTCACGAATACGAAAATTGATATTCAAAAATGGAGTTCTAATATAATTCTAATATAATTATCTCTTTCCCAAAAAACATTATTACTCTTTTTGTAATTTACAATATTACGGAAACCACTCTTTATAATTGTCACACGATGCTCTTCTGACATACACATTATCCACTTAAATCGAAATAGTTTGTTGCTATACGATTATGCCTCCTTCAATTCATAAAAGAGGTTTAGACTTATTCATTGACTGAAGGTAACCGACAGAAATTTCTAAAACCGTACAATCACGTATAAACGAACAGACACGATTCGATCGTAAAATTAATACTAAAATGGTATACGCGAGCGTGCCAGCAAAAAGAAAATTAGCCCATTCAATGTCTCTATCACTCATTCGCTGTAAAAATTCGCATAACACTGAAAGTCTCGCCGAACGAAGAAAGGTGGAACCATCAGTGACACTAATAATCAACATCCGAAAAGAACGGTCGGTGCATTTCCATAACCAATGGTCACTATAAAAGAATCGCATTCCCTCGCGATGGAGAAATATTTTTATCGCGGTATGCGGTACATAAAACTTTCGATGTTTCCTGTTCCCGGTTTGAATGAAAGCGCGATATGGATCGTAAATACGATCCTGGGGCGCGATAAAACGGTTACGCCGAATGTTTAGATGGAATCAATAAACTTCAATCAATTTTATTAATGGTCTGTTAGCCGGCGCGATTGTAATCTTGCCTGGATGGACGTGTGTACTTGTGCGCGGGCGTTGGACGTAGGAAATGAAATCTTCGACGGTCGGCTTTGATTTCTGTTGGCGTGGTGTGTTGGTTTTGTTCGCCGGCTCCATTTTCTGCGCGCTGACAAACACTCGAAACAGAATTGGATCAGCGGGTATCAGGCCTTGGTTGCCGACTAAATGTTTGCGCCCCTATTTGATTCATTTAACGGTCGAAAAAATTCATTAGACCGTTTACACGGGAAACAATGTCGGCTCTGTTCGTTTTTGCGAATTAGCGGTCGGAAGTGAAGGAGAGAGAGAGAGAGAAAATACTGCGAAAGGAATCGCCCTCTCTCTCTCTCTCTATCTATCTATCTATCTATCTATCTTTTTCTCTATGAGGTGGTTCGCTTGCCCCAAAATTTCAAACTCGGAAATTACAATGTTTGTAATTGTAAAAAAAATAGTAAAAAAACTGGCGTTGTACATTGCTCCAAAAATGTCGTTATCAAAAACTTCAGACACTACTCAAACATGTTCGTACAGGATGAAATGTCCCTAGTTGATTGATCTATGACCGTTTCCGCGGGGAGCACTGGTTCTTTCTGTTCATTTTCGCGAATTAGCGGTCGGAAGCGGCGAACAGAAAAAAGAGAGTTTGCGAGAGGGAGAGAGAAGAAAGCAGGAAAGAAACTACTCTCTTCAGGCGGTATGCTTGTCCATCAGCCGGCGGATCGTCGGGGAACCAAAAGTTTAAAATTCTCTTTAAATTCCATTAAACTTCGGGAAAGCGAGGTCTATCCGGGGAGGCCGATCGCGCGCAATAAGGACGAAAGTGTTTCCTCCTCATCGAAGATTAATGAACCGTCCGATCAAATGATCTGTATCGCGTGCACCGCCGCTTAAAGTGTCCTCCTAAGGACGTTTATTCAGCGAGAGTGCATCCGAGAGCAACCGGGTAAAACCGTGGAACGGTGAAATTTTCTATTTGCGTTTCGTGTTTCGTGTTTCGCTCGCTCGACGACGACGACGAGGCTCGAGACCGCGAAAGTCGATTTCCCGATGACACTCCATGTCGCAGATGTTACAAAAAGATCATCCTACCACTTCGTTCCCAGCCTGATCTCCTATTGCTCGGTTAATTTGCAACTTTCTCCTGACGCGTCCGATTTTTCGCTAGACTCGCAGCAGATCGAGGCGAATCAATCATCGCTGGTTTTCCTTATGAAAAATTCGCTCGCGAAAAACTCGTCAGGGAGAGAGCATTTCGAAGTCGTTGACCAGTTGATTATCGCCATTAGCGTGCGATGAAACTCTGTGCAGCCGGAATCAGAAAAATTGCTTGAAAATGAAAGTGTTCCTGATCTTGAGAGATTCCCTGTTATTTCGACGGGGAATTTACGCAGATACTTTCATATTATGCGAGAGCACGTTAAATTTGCGGCGTGGCCGTGACGTTTTTCTGTCAGGAAAATCCACTTTCTATGTAATTGGTTATACGATGTACGAATGATTTTTATCCGACTGTTTTAATAAAAAACGGGACCGTTGGATCGAGGCGAGCTCCATCGGACAAAAAGTATGATACGGATCGAGCGCGTATCGGTGTACGTATATTTGACGGGAAAAACTTTTTCATTAACGACGGAGACAAGAGAGGCGATGGAAATGATGAAACACATCGTGTGTAATAAAATTTTATAGAGGAATGATTTTACGAAACTGTTGTCATATTTATACGTCGAAGTATTAAAAAATGTACCAACGCTTTCTGATACCATAAAAATTTTGTTTTTAATTTCCACGTAACAGTGCATATAGGTTATCTATATTTAGTACAATCCTTTTTTAAATATAATCTCCACATACACAGCGTATTATTTCATATTTGATAAAAACACAACTGTGCTTCTCATTTTATTATTATTTTTTTTCAAATGTAATAAGTTAACTCTTCCACCATTTTTGTCTAATATTAATGATATTGTTACTGTTTAGTAATAGCTGAAATATAATTTCTTCAACAACCACATTTACGGTTTGTTAAAATATTTTCTGCCGGTACTGCCGCTGTGTGAAATACATTTTCAGAAATTTTTCAAACTCCACAGCCGAAGTCCAACTACAAATTATGTACCTGAAAACTGTGGAGGTCTCTACGAGTGTAGATTTTTTCCAAATTAATGTAGAAAATACATGGATGAAAATTATTTTCGCCGGCGCGGCGGCACGGAATGTTGATACTCTACACTTTACATCACTAACGAGCAACGCACGGACCGCGAAGCACATACAGCTCGCCGATAACATTATAAATTAATAAATATCCGAAATAATGATTTTTCAACTCGGAGATCATGTTTCTCCGGATTGAAATCGTACGGTTGACGGCGCGAGTTATCGGCATTTCAATTTTAATTGGCTATAAAACGAAAGCTATGTTCGTCACATGTTCATACAATTAAACAAATTAATCATCTCGTATTTGAAAGTAGAGGAACTTTTAATCAAACAGCATTGGTAAAATGAAAAAAATGTTCGTATGTTTTGAAATCATATAAATTATATTTTATCGTAACCAACGAAATAAATGGTATAAATGATTTATTTAATGAAATGAACATGAAAATGTAATATGTACACCGAATACAATACTATAAAAATTCACCAGATTCCCAAAACCTGTAATACTATTTTTGGAGCCTAGATTCTCAGTTATGAAACCTTCTGTGGCACGTAAGCTCCAATTTGTTTCACTGGACGTTTATCGTTTCAACGCCGGTGAGACACGGGCCGGAGATAATGGAAGGATGAAAAATTCAACGGCATCGTTACCTTGCCACCACTAAATATTGCAAGCCGACGTTTTGATTGGTTTTCACTGCGTCCGAAGTTTCGGGAGGTGTCGTAGCCCGTTTTAACAAGCTAGGTAAAGATTTGATTTTTATCCCGTGGCCAGTGGTTGAACACGTTCGACATGGTTCCGGTTCGGAGCGATGTTTCCTCGGACTACAATTCCAGCCGCAACTCCCATTACGGCCGTCCGGTTTCACAAATCGCGAAGGCGTCATTAACAGATGAACGTAATTACAAAGCGTCACCAGCGGCGTTGTTTCATATTATCTACGGCCCTGCATCATCGTGTGTGAACTTAATGTCCGTCGTTGCACGCCGCAGGTTCAAACGAAATCACAGCTGCAACTTGCATCTCGCTATTATCTGCATTTGCTCTTTGCACAATAGCTTTCTTCAGGGACCAAAAGAATTATTAGGCGGTTGCTCTTTAAAATTCTTCTGCATCAATTTTTGATTGGTTTGAATTGGTTGTTTCGCAATTGATGACTGGGTGGATTAACGAACAATTTCAGGTATGAGATCGACTTTGCTTTCTAGGAAAAAGTGGGGTTGTTTGTGCAATTTCTTCGAGCAGTTCTCGCAGTGTCGTGGCAATGAATAACAGGGCAGTCTGGATTAGCAACACCGTTTTGCCCCGGATTAGTGTCTGTTATCTTCGTCGCGCATTTTCTTATTCCTCTCGCGTTTCCCGTTGCTTCTCAAAATCCCATCAGTGTTTCTAGATAGTCCATCTTGTGTACTTCGGTAATCCTGATATCGTTGTAGCAGTGCAAGCTTTAACATCTATTTTATTGTTCTTTTTTATGAGCATGAGTACATACAGATCTTTTGCTTTACATAAATCGTACTACGAAGTCTTGTCAATTCCTATCCTAGTTCCTTCCACGTCTCCATAAATGAGAGACGCGAATCGCTCCCAATTCCGGGCCAATAGCGAAGCAGTAATTATTCCGATGGAACTGCACACGGATGCAGAGTATCTTCATAAATATTGCGCTGTCACGCATCTCGACCGGCGACACGTTCGTCAATTTGTCGATGCGATGTCTCGGACATTGTGTCGGGCAAATTATCAGAGAAATGTGCGATACGGGGCCGTGAAACGTGCACGTCAAGAGATTGCATCCTGTCCGATGATACGTCGTTTTGATGGTCCACGATCTGTGCGAGGGACGGCCAGCGTTTCGCGAAACGCGAGCGTACGGGGCCACCTTGCACCTCATCGGGATCGGCGCGCAGATTTTTATGATCCGGTACGGGGAAACGATAAGAAAATTGCCGTCATGTCGTGTCGAAAGACGGCAAGATTTCACTAGCGAGAGCCCGACAGGCTCGGCTTGATGCACAGCGGGAGCACTGCACCGTAAATCACAGTTCGTCGGATTTCGAAAGATGCGAGCGGCGCTCGAGAAAAAAAGAACCCAAGCTTGCGGGAACGGGACCGATTAATGAGGAAAGCGATTAGTGACGGAACACGCGCGTTTTTGTTGCTCGCCGACACGAAACACTTCCGCCGATCAAACGGATTAATTTCCTGACTGCGATTTGGCTAGCATAACTCTCTCTCGCGTATCATGTTTTTTTGTTACGCTTGCACGGCGACGTGAGAGTCAGTGATATTTGCGAATTCTTTTCTCGGGAAGTAATAAACTTTGTTGGGGAAATCTTCTTGCATATTTTTATTCGGATGCGCTTATTGTAGTTACGAAGTTATGGCCGATTTTCTAAAATATTTTCAATCTTTACTTCTTAAATATAAAAATTCTGAGATACTCTCGAAGCTTAATAATTTTAAACACGGAGGAATGTTTTGAACAAAATGTCTTGCAGCTTTCAACTTCCTTTCACAAGTCTCTGATTTTCCAATTTTAGCCAAAACGAATTGTCTTATTTCTATCTGTTTGTATTATAAGTAGACTTTATGCAAAATACAAACTGTCTGCATCGATTGCAAGAAATAGAAACTAAATTGAATGTTATTTCTTTCCTTAATGATTTTATTAAAGGGGAAATCATATACACTCGCCGAAATTTCTATAAAGTCACTGTGTTTTGTAACGAATTCTTATTATTATACCATACCAATGAAAAATTTGTATTTGGTAGCATTTCGGGATCACATAAAGAAAGCATACACACCGATTTCAAAACATAATTATAACATTTATCGATAAAAGAAAAGAAAAATAAAATTTTACGCAGAACAAACTGCGAAATTTCTATAATGTCACGTTCGTTTTACACGGATAAAGTTGAAATTAACGATTGTTTTTTTATTATTTCTAGTTTAATATCTAATGTAACCTCCATATTTTTGAATTACATTAAAAATACGATTGGGCATCGACGAAATTAATTTTTGTAGCGTTTCTGTTTTAACAGAGGCCCACGCTTCATTCACCGCATCCCTTAGTTCGCTAATGCAGTTGTATTGTCTGCAGTTTTTATAAACTTGTCGCGCAATGATACCCCAAACATTTTCAATAGGGTTTGAATCAGAACAAGCAGGCCATGGCAAAACATTGATGTTTTTTCCAAGAAACCACTGCTTTATGTGCTTCGACGCGTGTACCGCAGCATTATCATGCTGATAAATAAAATTGTCATCTTCAATATTTTCTGTAAAGGGTATTAGAACCATGTCTAACAAATCTGTATAATTTTCCGAATTCATTTTGCGATGTATGTAACACATTGGAGTTTTTTTGTCAGTTTTGAACGCAGCCCATATCATTAGGGAACCACCGCCAAAGTTACGACTCATCGTCACACTTTCTCATTTCTCAGATCATGCCAATAATATTTACAGCCATCAGGCCAATCCAAATCAAATTTTTTCTCATCTGAAAAAATTACAGACTTCCAGTCTTTCGTCCAGGACATATGTGTCCGTGCGAAATCAAGACGGGCCTGTTTATGTACTTGTTTTAGGCCTGGTTTACGTTGCATTTTTGTCCACACGAATTGCCCAGAAGAATTTGAAAGTTGTTGCACGCGTCTTGTTGTTACCGGAAGCTCCGATTCAGCTCGAAATTGTGCTGCATTTTTCCTCTCCTTAGCCGCAGACCTCGTTAATAATAAATGTTGTCTCTTCGACAATTTTTTATTACCACCTTTAAAATGATTTTTTCTGTAATTTTCACGTAAATTGATATAATTATTAATCACAGTATACGAACGATTAATTTTCTTACAAATTGCACGATTAGAGCAGCCCATATTTTTATAAGCATCGATCGATGCTTTTTCTTCAATTGTTAGCACTGTTCCTCTCGGCATTCTAATACACGTGCATCAAATGATAAGAAGCAGGATTTCTATGAGTTCTAAAACTAATACTTTTAGAATATTTCAAATTTTCCGTACTTCTCTGCTCGAAATTCAGCGAAACGCTAAGTGAATTTATAGAAACTTCGCACTTGTGTACTGCATCGCGCAGAAAAAAATTAAAACAAACGTAAATAGCGAACATAGCGGTCTAAAGTGCGTAGTCCCACTATCCGAGTGTCAACAAGGCACGAGACCAGATACGATAAATCAACAAAAATTGTGATATTTTTCAAATATCTATGAATATGAAGATGACTTTATAGAAATTTCGGCCACTGTATTGTCATCTTCAATTTTACAATTTTTTCAACAATTTTGATTTTCATCTACTCAATTTTGTTACAAATGCGTGAAGATCCGCAGTTTAATTATAAGCATTATGATGCTATAATATTTTTTTAGCTATGTTCGAGCTATTTACGTGTGTTGAGAATCGTAAATTTCCTCGGGAGTTTCTCGAACGACATTAGACAGTGACATGCTCATCGAGAGCAGTCAATACAGTCACACAGTGGTAAACCTAAACGTTTACGATTCGATAAAAGTTGATGCATCGTCCGCAGTATAACATATGATAACTGGAACATGAACATTTATTATCTCGACCACACGTTTCCCTGGCATAATATCCGCTTTACAATGCAAACACGATTCATGGGAGGAGTATCTTTTAATTTAGCAGTAGCATTAATGTCCGCAGTGCTGTAAATTTCCAGCAAGAACCGCACAATTTTTAGTATACCGGATGTGCTAACCATCGTTCGCATCAGCATGCACTCACGGATAGTTGAATCTCGATAAAATAGCCTGGAGAACGTAACTGTATGCCATTATGGCCACGGAATGATTGGATGAAAGTATATTCTCGTACTTCTACTCTCTATTAACAATCTTTTAATTAGAAATTCGATTTACTCGTTTATTCGCTTTCACTGAACGGGTTGAAAAATGCGTTTCTCGAGTGAACGCATTCTTCGAATATATTGGTGTTAATTACATCGATTCTAATGACTAGATCTACAGCATATTTCTTCAACACTTGCAGACAGGAACGTACGTCCACATTAAAGGACGAGGTGCAAGATGGCGGCCCGTCCACCGTTGTGAATAGTAACACACAGTCTACCGAATATTACACACACAGCTTTCCGAATTACAATTCGTCCGCTATCGAGAACGAACATCGGTTAAGGGAAGAAGGAAGTTTTCCATATATCAGAGAATAGCTTGGCATACATGTAGTACACGCAGATGTCGAGCATGCAGTTTTATGCCTCGATCAGATGCAGCCACCGGCCATATGTAGTTTGTATGTACGTCGTCCCCGTTATTGAATTATTAATATAAAGTCGGACATCTGGTCGGCCCATATTTCGGGTCGCGTTTCGTCCGACGAAAGGCGCGGCTAATAAAATTCCCTCGAACGATCCAAAACCGAGATTTACCGGCTCGGTGCTCGATATAACTGGGTTTTTTTTATAATAGTGCAACAGAAGCAGGAATGACTACACTGTTTGATAATAACATTGGTAATCATGATTTCTGGTGATGCCAAGACTGAATTTATTTTAATTCTGCGTGTGAATAAAAATTTTCTTATTTCGACAAGTTGTAATTCCAATTTGATTAAATTAACACGAAGTACTTATTATTTATGTTTTAAATAATCGAATAAAATTGGGATTACAACTTGTCTAAATAAGAACATTTTTAACCGACTTCGAAAAAGGAGGAGGTTACTCAATTCGACCTGTATGTGTCTTTTTTCGCTTTTTTCTATGTATGTTCACCGATTACGCCGAGATGGATGGACCAATCGGTACGAAACCTTTTGCATCTTGTAGCGTATGTTCCCTGGGTGGTCCCGTTACAGAATTTTTGCATTTTTTCATTCCTAACACGTAAAAAACGTAATGCTTCATTTATATTTAACCGACTTCTTCGGCGTTTGCTCAGCAAAGAATGTACCAATCGCGATGAAACCTTTCACATTTAGTAGGAGATACTGCCGCGATGATCCCACTTGCAAAAATTTATAGAATTTGTTATTGTTAATAACTATTGTTATAGCAAAAAATCATATTAGTTGGTGTTTCTCTGCGAAGAATGTACCGATCGCGATGAAATTTAGTAGGAGATACTGCCGCGATGCTTCCACTTGCAAAAATGTATAGAATTTGTTATTGTTAACTATTGTTATAGCAAAAAATCATATTAGTTGGTGTTCCTCTGCGAAGAATGTACCGATCGCGATGAAATTTAGTAGGAGATACTGCCGCGATGCTTCCACTTGCAAAAATGTATAGAATTTGTTATTGTTAACTATTGTTATAGCAAAAAATCATATTAGTTGGTGTTCCTCTGCGAAGAATGTACCGATCGCGATGAAATTTAGTAGGAGATACTGCCGCGATGATCCCACTTGCAAAAATTTATAGAGTTTGTTATTGTTAATAACTATTGTTAAAGCAAAAAACATATTAGTTGGTGTTACTCTGCAAAGAATCTTTCACAGTTAGTAGGAGATGTATCCGCAAAGATTCCACTGGAGATGATTTAAACCATCTATGGTTTACCATCTAAATTCGGTGAATATATTTTTGATAATGATTATTAGCATTTTTGATGATTATTAGCTAGGGAAAAAAATCACAACATCACCTCACGGTACCGTACAACAAATACTGCACGTTCTACTAAAAAATGTAAAATAAAAAAAAAAATAAAAAAAATAAAACCGACTTCGAAAAAACAAAAATGCTGTAATAAAAAAGGTATGAAAAAAACGAAAAAACGAAAAAAAATGCACTAAAAAGTATGAAATAATTTCCATTTCATTTATGTGAATACACACGAACTGTTAATGTAAAATAGAAAAAAACAAACAAAAATGCACTAAAAAGTATGAAATAACTTCATTTTGATTTGTATGAATACACACCAACTGTTGATAAAATTGATTAAAATAAAATTGATGAAAATAAAATATTAAATACCACATCAAATACAATTTAATTTCCTTTTGATTTGTATGAATACACACCAACTGTTAATAAAATTGATTAAAATAAAAAATAGATGATTAAATAAAATAAAATATTAAATACCACATTAAATACAATAAATCTTTTCGGAGGCGGCGCAAAATGGAAAATTTTCGACACTGGACATTACGGAAATACTTAAATTTTTCTACATGCTTTCCCTCATATTAATGTACCTTCTTTTCCCACCTACTGATTTCCAAGTCCACCATGTTCCAATGAAATCAGAATCAGCAACATCTGTCATTTGGAAAATTTTCCATTTTGCGCCGCCTCCGAAATGATTTATTGTATTTAATGTGGTATTTAATATTTTATTTTATTTAATAATCTATTTTTTATTTTAATCAATTTTATTAACAGTTGGTGTGTATTCATACAAATCAAAAGGAAATTAAATTGTATTTAATGTGATATTTAATATTTTATTTTCATCAATTTTATTTTAATTAATTTTTTAGTTACTTAACTTAAATTTTAAATACTACATTCTTGTTCGATCTACTTTCTCGAACTTATATATTTATCACTTATCGACACTCACTGGCGCGAATTTATTTAGAACCGTAGCAAAAACACCTGGAAACTTGTCGATAAAACGGTGTCACAGGTAGAACATGATCGCTTAAGGGTGAAATTAATTTCGTTCGATTCCGGGGTGTACAAATTAAACTCCGGAACAGCAAAAAACGACGTGGCAGACAGTAGTAGAGTGCCGTGGCGTTCGTGCTCGTGTCGATTCCGCAAAAAATCGATCGCGTAACAGGAAAAGAATTTCGGGAATCCCTGTCTAATCCCGTGAAACCGAGATTCTCGGTGCATCGAGCAGCTCCGCTCCACAGAATGCATTAAACTTTTGATCGAATTTGCGGCACCCGGCCGAAGATACGCGCAAGAATATTGGAGATACCCTTCCCTGTGCATCTTCTCCTTCTCCTCCTCCTATCGTCTCCATCTTCGGGGGCCCTGCGAATTTGTTCGACTGCGATTTAACCTGTTTGTCGACTTGCGCGGAGGAGAGAGAGAGAGAGAGAGGGAGAGAGAGAGAGAATGATAGTGATAAATCTGGCGATGCGAGAGATTAGAGATCCGAAATTCGAGGCGGGAAGCGGAACTTGCGTTGCTGAACCGAGTTAAGGGTGCGATTGTTAACACAGACCCTGCTGTTTGATACTTTGAGCTTCCGCTTACGCGAGCTGATCAAACAGTTGAATTCTAATTACAAGACGCTCCCAGATAGCCTGGATAATGAAACTCGGATTTCTTTTCGATGTTTTGGTTTTAATCGCGGAACTCCGTTTTCTGGCTAATTACTTCGTTCTTAATTGCTTTAACATTTAATTTCACAACACGCCTTGCATGTTAAAATGTTGTTCGGTACGTTCTGCGAACGTTAATGGATTTTTTGTTGTTCAAGATGCACGCGTTATACTAATTATTAGTACGACTCATGCCGTCGCGCGCATATCACTAGAGAGCGCGGCGCTATTGTCACGTTCGACAGCCAATCGGGACGCCCTTTGAACAGACATTCGGTTAGCCGCCGAGTTATTGGTTGATCGAGCTTCTAGATCCTTCTAGAAGAATCTGTACTTGCGCGTAAACAGGAAATCGCCTGTTTTTGTTACCGATCAACCAATAAATAGAGCAACCGAATGTCTTTTTACTCTATTCGTTTTCGCTTTGAATAGCGATCGTGCATCGTAATCTGTCGTTCGTTTTCAATTGTCCTTCGTTTTCAATCCAATTGTGCGTGAATTCAATAACATTTTCTTAAGATTTGGTGTCGAGCGAAATGGACTGACATAATGATTTTCTGATTACAAGAGGGGCAGAGTGATCCGGCGAAAATGTACTGCTCGACAGTAACTCAGTACGAGGAGAAGAAAAAAGTCGATCAGAGCGAAACGGATGTGGAACCATTTCCGGTGGCAAGAGAACAAGCCCGAGTTAGTCAGCCGATAATATGGCAGAATGTGATTGCTATCATGGTCCTTCATTTCCTGGCCGTTTACAGTTTCGCGACCAGCTATCGGGATGCCTGGCTTTGGACCTGGGTCTGGAGTAAGTAAAACGTCGCTCAAGTTGTTTATCCCTCGCAAATCTTGAGAGAACAATCTAGAAATTCAAGTAGACTCTCCTTGAGAAATGTAGAATTTTTTAATTAAACGAAAAACTTCTACACTGGCTTGCAAAATTAAAGGAAAGAACATTTAAGTTATAATATTATAACCCTGTGAAAAAAAAACAATCATTCTTAGCTCACTTCAAAGCTCAAAACCTCTACTTTCACACAATTACACATAAAACGCAGAGGTACCTATTTCTTTTCAAAAATTTTCAAGTTTGAGAAACGAAAAATTCCAAGAAACATTTTTTATAATGATTTTTAAAAACTTGACGTGCGATCTTTTCACGCCGTTTTGTCGAACGCCGACCGAAAAATGTGCTGTCGGTGTTAGAGCAGCCCGAGGCAATGTAACACCGTAATAAAAAATTCAGTAGCTCACGGCTAAAATAAACTGATCCTACAATACTGCGTTCTCTCTCTGCAGGGCCGCGAGAAGTGCACTTGAATTTCCGAGATATATTTTCGCGATGTGAAAGTTGAACGAATAGCTGACTGCCGTTCGCGTTTTACATATACGCGATGGGCTTTCAGGAAATTCGGCTCAATGTGCCGACGGTCAAATCGTCGAGAACCTTTTTCAATGTTTTTACACGACTTTCTTTTCATGAAGCCATCGCGTATGGAGTCACAGCTGGCTACGGAGTAACGGCGGGGATGCATCGATTGTGGGCGCACAGATGTTACTCGGCCAAGACACCTCTGCGAGTATTTTTGGCGCTGCTGTATTGCATGATGGGACAGGTTGGCTCACCTATAATATCGTTCAAATCTTTTTTTCACGTTTCTTCCTTAAAATACTACAAATTGGAACGTTTCTAAAAATATTGAACATTTTTTTTCATGATTCAATATATCACGATCTGGAAGATTGAGGCTTCTCCTTTACAACTTGATGTACGATTTTTTTCTTATTTTTTTTATCGAGCTTTGCATGGAGGCTAGATAGAGATAAAAAATGGAATACGAAACAGTGAATACAAATGAAGAATTTAAAGATGCTATTACATTATTTTTGACCTGTAAAAACAATTACGAATGAAAATAAATTTCTACGAAGATAAAGGCAGATTCGTATTACAGACAAGACATATCCGTTCAGGACTGCGTCTCCTACACAGACGACACTCGCGCGTGACTATGTGGTACACTCACACACCGCTAGACCATGTATACGTACGCGAGGATTGCAAGGGTCCGAGATTCCACTCCTGACTTCTCAATAATGCAAAGGCGGGGTTTCTTAGTAGTCAAAATCGCTAGATCAATCTAGGGTGCTATTTGCCTTTAAGACAAGAACATGTGTGGTGTAACCCGGGAAGATGTTTGACAAGTGAATCGCTGAAACGGGGCCTTGTCAACATCCCAAGGATAGGGTGGAAGAGGCTTCTCGGCCTCGGACGTGCGGTTTTTGTTATGGTACTTTTCCGCATGTCTATAAAGAAGAAAAAGGGTGCTATTTGCCTCAAAAGTCTTACTTTTACGTTTACAACGCGTAATTTTGATTATTCGGCAGCATGTAGCGGAGTCGCGAGAAGCAATGTGACAGACGACAGTGCTGCCGCCTATCGTGGCTGTCAAGAGATACACACATGCTGCGGAATAATGAAAATTACGCGTCGTAAACGTGAAAGTAGGACTCTTGAGGCAAATAGCACCCTTTTTCTTCTTTATAGACATGCGGAATGACTAATAAGCAACCCCGTCTTTGCATTATTGGGAAATCAGAAGTGGAATCCCGGACCCTTGCAATCCTCGCGTACGTATACGTGGTCTAGCGGTGTGCGAGTATACCATATAGTTACGCACTAGTGTGACCTGTGTAAGAGACGCAGTCCTTAACGGATATGTCTAGTCTGTAATACGGATCTGCCTTTATCTTCGACTATTGACGTTCCGAGCGAAAAACAAAGGGAATGGTGATGCGATCGATGACTTTCGTTCAATTAGACGCACTTCTATAAATGGATAAGGGATCATAGAACCCATCACAAGTTCTCGGAAACGCCCGCGGACCCGCACGACGCGACCCGAGGCTTCTTCTTCTCTCACATGGGCTGGCTAATGACGAAGCGACATCCGGCTGTCAAGGAGTACGGCAGTACAATCGATATGAGCGACATCACGGCCGATCCTGTAATAAAATTCTTCGACCGGTGAGCTATTCTCCCTCTTCGCTAACTACAGAAACACTTTCGTTCGACAAGTGCATCGTCTAAATGCACTCGTGCCCGGGCCGATGCTTTTACGATAGCGGAATATGGAAGAGCGGTTCTGCTTCAGATACGTCGGGTCTTTATTAGTAATTGCTGATGCGATTTCAGATGATTTTATAATTAATTCGACCCTGGAATAGAAGGCGCCACGGCTCGTCGTATAATGAACGTGGAATTTTGAATATTGGATTCAACCATTTCTACTACTTTTACCAGTTGAATAAATGTTATTTACTGTGTAGAAGTAGTATCTCTGACAGAAATTAATCGAGCGAAACTGTAAATGTGATTGTTTGGGAAATTGTTGGTAATTTGAGCGTTCAAAGTAATAATGAAATTATGTATTTGTAGAAGAAATTTGACAGAGTTGGGGATGTTTAAAAAAATTACCAATCAAGTAATAAATACTTTTGTGCTTATAATATATAAGTAAAACTATAAAATATAAAGTAATTTAAGTATTAAAATGGTTAGATGTGAAACTTGTTCATTGTGTATAGCTCATGAAAAAGTTAAAAGTTAAAAACGTATTCATCTGTACAATAATATTTTCATTATGTACGCCAGGTTTTGCTGTTGCTTTTGTATTTAACATTGATGGAACCGTTTTCTACATGAAACGAGCGAATAATTGTAACGATGGACATTTAATTTTTCTATACCAATTCTGCCAGAGGCGTATTTATCGATGCAGTTGACTATCATAAATGATCAAAAACGTCCATTTCATCCTGACTTAAGACTCTAGATGGTCGAACTGCACAGTATTAGCACGGGTGTATTAGTTGAGAACAACAACTACTGCAAGTATAATTAACCTGGAGGCCATTTTGAAACTAGCAGAATGGCATTGCGCAGTCCTTAAACAGTTAACTGGGCAGACGAGTTAAATCGTCATCTGTGCTTTGCCATCCTAACTACTGTCCATTTCTCGAACCATTTACGGATACTCTCGAACTCAACTATATATTCTAATTATAAAATTGAACCATTAACTGTATTACTACAAGTGACTATTTTACATTACAAAAATAACAAGAATGTGTCTATTCAAATCTTTAGCAATTTCTTTCATAATATATACCTAAAGAATTTGCTGAATGCTTCGTAAATGAAAAATATTGTTACCCGTCATTTTGACGGGCACCGTGAACCTAGGAAGTTCAGGTTCCGCTAACGTTTGTGTCCTCCGCAGCCACTTCGAGGTCATTATGCTGTCGATGACTTTCATTTTGCCGACCATGGTGCCGGTGTTCTTCTGGAACGAGACGTGGTACATAAGCTCGCACGCGGTCCTGATTCGCTACGTGTGGTCGCTGCACGCCACTTTCTCCGTGAACAGTTTCGCTCACATGTGGGGCAACCGACCATACAACAGGCGAGTATTATTGTCGGCGGTTCGCCGCGTGCTCGAGTCACCTCGAGCGTGGTCAAAGTTAATTAAAACTTCGACGGTCGCCGGTTTTTCAAACCCGACGACGACTTACAACCAGCGTACCTACAAAAATCCCCTCCGAGACGATAAATGACGTCACGCTTTCAGAATTGTCCCACCAACCAATGGTGGGGATAACGCGAATCGCGACGTCGCTATCTGGGTTGCACTACACTATAGCTTCTTGACGTCACGCAACTTCCGAATATAAAGCGTTCCAGCAAAAATCCCCTCCGAGACGATACAAGACGTCACACTTCCAGGATTGTCCCACCAACCAATGGTAGGGTAACACGAATCGCGACGTCGCTATCTGGGTTGCACTACACTATAGCTTCGTG